>CM054949.1:18668442-18730942 GCA_029168755.2 Tillandsia fasciculata
ATCAAAAGTCAAGTAATCTCAATCCTCAAAATATAAAAAATAAAAAATAAAATCAAACTTTAGGGCGCTATTATAAAATGGCGTATAGGTGAGGGTATCCATACATTTTTACCAATAAATAAATAAATAAATAATAAATAAGAGATCTAGGTAAAATAGTAGATTAATTGAAGTTTCATTTTCCAAATTTCAAAGTACTCTAGCTACAATACGAGTTTTTATCATCTGTTTTAATGGGGTCATTTTGTTGATTTTTATTTACCATTTCATCTTTAAGAATCAATTTGACAATCTAGTCAGCAAATACGTAATCTATAAGAGATTAGTATTGGATCGTTGGCGATAACTATTTTTTTTTGATTAAACAGGGATATACCCTATTTGGAAACAGGGATCGTTGGCGATAACTATTAATCTCAAAAATTCGAGTTTTCAGAAAGATATGCCCAATTCACTTAAAGTATACAAATACGGCGCCTATATGTTTCAATTATAACTCGGCTCAATTCAGCCTCACGTCATTTCGAATGGGACTTGATTCAATCTGACTTTCCGTTACAGAGCAGAATGCCATCGCCTTTAAACTAACATCATTGATTCTAATACCCCCATCATTGGAAAGATATGGAGGTATCAAGATTTTAACACTTTGAAAAGTTTTCTGTGCAATTTTCTGCAGCATTCTTCTGCAGGGAATGTCATAGAAACAAATTGTGCTCATGGCATACAGACGATAACAACTGCATTTCGCGATATACTTGTCGCAATGAGTCTGATTTATTATTGCTTTGCAATATCAATTTACACAGTTCACATATTTATAATTTAGTAACGGATCGAGCACATATCATCGGGAGTAGATCTCAAATAATTCAAAATCAGTTTACTGCTATGCGGCAGCAGGAGGACCCTTAATCGTGGATTATTGGATGCATTCGCGAAATTTGATATCACTAACCATGAGATAGCAAAAGAATGACTGCAAAGCTGCGTAAGCTACGACAAATTGCTGAGAAACAGATGTCAATTATACCGATGAGTATTTCTGCGAATGTATTTCAGAAAGAGCCACAAAAAGAATAATGATAATAACAAAAGGAATGGATTGGAGACCGGTGAATTCTTTTAATGACGCACTGATAGGCGATGCAAAATATTCTGCAACTTACATGATTGAGTAGTTCGGTTTCTGCAGCGAATTTCGAACACCATCTTAAAAGAGTGGACAAATTAGGTGTCCTAGATCAACAGTGACAATGCTGCAGTAACCTTTCTAAAAACAACAGCGAACCGGGAATCATTGCAGTAAGAGGATGAGTTCAGAGAATTTCAATTTTTAACATGTGCTCTGATCAGTTGTTTACATTGACAAGTAAAAATGTGCAGCAGAATCTGAATGTCTGTGATGATCATCCACTAGAAGGTAAGCTTCTTAATCTCGGAGATTTCGTGCAGCAGGCGGCAGTAGGGACACAAAACAAAGTTCTGTTCCACAATCGACGCTTCAGCTTCCCTACTTATGGTGTGCCCACAAGGCAGCAGACGAGGGGGATTACGCTTCGTCGCAATTTCCTGCAAAATTGGGCACACAAAAATCGAGTGGAAGCAAAAATCGAGCGTCAGATTGACCAAATCGGGCAACTCCTTCAGCTGTTGCCAGTTCTCGGAGCACTCGCGGGCCATTCGCAGCAGTTGCGGCAGCGCTTGGAAGCCGGCGGCCACGGCGGTGCCCAGCGGACTCTGCGAAGACAGACTTCTCACTCTGTAGAAGCTGTCTGTCCACCTGCTCGCCAGCTCAGCCCGCCGCTGCAGCAGGCAGTCCTCCATTTTCTCAAATCCGGCGATTTCTGCTCCGCTCGAAGCGCGCAGTTTGTGGAGCTCTTCTTCGATGTCTGACTTACATTTTACGAGCCGTTTTCGGTGTTTCTCAGCCCAGCCCAGCGCGGGCTCTACGTCGCCATCCCTCAGGGCCTCAAGAATCGTGTGCATCTCGACAAAGTACGTTTTCTTCGCGACGGCTAAGTTCGTGATGCGAGCCTCTGCTACAAAACAATCGCCGATCTCCAGCAGGCCTTCCTGATACAAGTGGCGGGCGATCGCCTGATTGATCGCGCCTGCGTCCCACTCCGCAGCGCTCCTGAACACCGCTTCTCCGATGTCCTTGTCGAAGCACTCGTCGATAAGCTCGACACACCTCTCGAACATTATTACCAGCTCCACATCCGTTGCCCACTTCTCCGCAGTATACTTTTCCAAGATCGACCAAAGAATTTCGTTCAGTTTTTGTAACACGCGCCTGTGATCGTCTGCGCAGCGCTGAATGCGCGCTATTGCCGCTTGAATGGTTCGCTCGAACTTGTCGACAAGCTTCAGATTCCTCGAAGATGCAGCCTCTTGCAGTTCTAGAACCCTCTCGAAAGCGTGGCTCAGAGAATTCAGCTCCATTTTGTGTATCCCTGAGAAACAATCCGCACCATATCAGCGAGACAGAAAATCCAAGAAAATCAACATGGTATCAGAGCAGTAGATCAAGAACCGAAAACATCGCATGTCGAGGAGGAATCACAAAGGCCAGCGAAAAAAGAGGAAGAAAATAAAGAAACGAACCGGGAACGCCTCCGAAGGTCGGAGTCGCACACGCGCAAGCGAAAATGCGGAGATGGTCGGAGCCAAACGGAGCCGCGGCGGCGGAGCTGAGGAGAGTGAGAGAGATAATGGAGAGGTGGTGGCGGGTGGGATGAAGAGCAGTAAATGGCGGGCTCTGGGGTTTTAAAAAGAAGTTGAAAAAATATTAAAAAAAAAAAAAGTGGAAGTGGCGGGTACGGTTCGGTTTGAGTTTCAAGAGAAAACGAACCTAAATATATATATTAACATTTTCACTCACATGTATATAAAAAGCGAATTCAACTCACTATATAACTACTAAATAGCAAAGATTTTTTTTTTTTTTAATGTGATTGTAACTGCAAGATAATCCATCTTATTCCAAAAAGAAATGCAATCACAAAAGAGAATCCCTGCACTGTTTCAACTGAACATGGATACTACTCTTTCTCATATCTTGAATTCGATTGCACTCAACACATAAATAATTACACCTGAAAAGATCAAAAGAGCTAGCAACTGGTACTTTCTATGCATGCAACAGCCATTTTTTTTCCGTAAAATGTAGACTTTTCGCAAGCATCAAAGGCCTAGTCAATTTTCGACAGGAAATCGCTGTTCTCAGAACCAACACCGCTGCGGCCGCCTCCACCAAGATCGTCAGGGAAGAGCATGTCGTAGTTTTGGTTCTCGATGATGTCCCTGCTTGCTTTCATTTGCTGCTCGAACATCTCCTGAAGCTTCCTCCCTTGTGCTTCTATCCTCAGCTGCAGATTTCGCTGATCCTGACACATCAAAGAAAAAAGATTAGAGGGAAATGTTTGCATTCGATACAAAATATATTAGAAATATCGACATAAATAGTTGCTGCGACTATCTTAAAAAGAGATCTAAAATTACCCCTAAGAATAGATATTTCTGCAGAAATGGACTTCACGAATTGGATGATTCCTGAACTTAAGATAACAGTTTTTCCGAGAAAAGAAAATTTCTTTTAAGAAAAGCACTTTTGAGTGCGGGGTATATGAAAATTCGGATTTCACAGTTGTAGGGATATTTACATATGTGAAGACGAGTTAGAAATGGAAGAAAATTTGCACCTCGAGTTGCTCATGAAGCTGCCTCTGAACATGTAATTGAATCCGCAAAGCTTCGGTGATATCCGTGCCGCTACACAACAACAGTAACATAAAAGGTAATTCAATTAGGCGCTAAATACATGATTATTAAAGACACTTCGAAATAGATTTTGCTTTTCGCGCTACAGGATTTACGTTTTCGGGTCAAGTTGTTGTTTGTCGTCGACAGTTCTTCTCTCATTTCTCCCTGCAACATCAACAAATTTTTTTAAAAAATCAAAAAGTAAAGAAAATGGATTAACTTTCGGCCAGTAAGAAAGGGGTCAGCTTGATATTTGAGTATTCAGAGGTCTAAAATCAAACAGAAAAAATCAATAAATTTCAATTTCGAATGCCCAGAAATTCAACCACGATACTGCTTTAATTCATCAAAATGTTGTGAACTCTTTTGTATTGTGATTGTTCGAATTCTAGGAGCTCGGAGACTTTTCAACCAACACTTGAATCTGGAACTGGTAACTGCCGGAACCGAAATTCTAGGAGCTCGGATGCTATGATATTGAGACCGATATATCGAACCTCGATTTATGCTACATAAGTTACAAGAAAGTATGGAGTGATTATTCCGTTATATCACATGTCCAATTTACGAACTATTCCGAACTAACGATTCCTACTTCATCAAAAGGTCGGTTTCATCGCTGCCGACGAGCATCATACTAGAGAGTTCCGAGTGTACTAACTAGGCATATTCGTCGCATCTATTCACCAACTATAATACTATTCTTCCATTCTATTCGACTTGAAAGGGACATAAGATTCCGTAAAAGTAATTTACGAAGTTTTCCAAGCACGGCGCGTTTTTCAAGGAATCAATAAACATTTTACCTTCTGTCTGTTCCGGTATGTTCTTGGCAGTGCGGTACTTCTACAACACAAAATTGATATCTGTTTTCAGCAAACTGCAGCGGGTAAATTAAATAATCCGTAAATAAATAGATTTACCTGTAAATGGCTCTTTATATGAAGTATGGTTAAACCTTCGTGATTCATCAGCTTCAAAATCCCCTTCGGTGTTGCCTCTGAATATCATCGGCGAATAATATATCAGAACAGTACTGTATTTGCCTTTACGATAAGAGACAAATAGAAAGTTTCAGTAACAAAAAGAAATCCAAATAACGTACTCTCGGCACCGCCGAGTCGATTTATGCATTCGACGAACCGTTCGTGGAGGTCCTGCGTCCACCTAATCCTCGTTTTGTTTTGGACGATTGAACTCGACGGTACATTTGAAGAACTATCTGGTGAATTCGTCAGTAGTTGGATAGGTTTCTCCGCCAAAGAGCTTGAAGTGTTGCATCCGACCTTCTCATGAGAAAAAAACAAATAAATGAATAGAATTGATAAGATGATTTCGCAATTCGTGAAAAGTCGCTTCCTTTCTTGATCACAAAAGCAGAAAAAAAAAAAAAAAAAAGAGAAAAAGAAGACTAACAGTAGTATTTCGACTAGCTTCCTTTCTTTGCAGAATCGGTTGAAGCTCACCCTCCTGACGATTTCTATATAAAAATCCATCAAAATTACTGAGAGCCCTCGAATTCCTACTTTCTTGAAAAGGGAACTTCACGACCGACATTAACTCATTGGTAGGATGCAGACCATAATCATAATTTTTCTCCGAGTTATCGCAAAAGTACGCATCAAGAGACCGATCCAAACCACTTCCAAAGATCTCCTCGGAAATTTACAGGGTAACAACGAACCGGCCCCAATTTGGTGCTCAAATTGAGGAATACCCAAAAGCTGCTCTGCCACATAAAACGCGGCAGGAGTCGATCCAACGCAGTTTGAAGCAGCTGTAGGCAGCAGCGAACTAGAAGAGTTCAGATTACGCTGCTGAGGAGTGTAAGCATACCAATGCTTAGGATTGAGAGTTCCATGAGAAGTGTTTACAACTCCGAAAGAAGAATCGTTTAACGATCCATAGTTGCGATCGGAGAAGGCGACTCTCTTAGCGTTCATTTAAGCGCAACTTAACTGGAAACACTTCGAACGAGAAAAGCGACGACGACGACGACAACAACGAGGAACTCAGAAGAACAACTACTATCTATTTCAAAGAGGATAAAGGGTGGCGAATACTCGAAGCCACTGTTGCATTCAAAGAAACTAGTTGCGCAACTAGTTGCGCCCCGCTGTATTCTGCGAAAGCTTAATGTGCAAGATAAGAATAAAATGCAAATCTATCTCAGCTCATTCTTTTATATCTAAGATGGATACAGAAGAACAATATTTAGGCGAAACTGCGAAGAAACTCTCCTCTTTCGCCCGTGATTTTTCAATTCCCTGCAAAGGATTTTCCACGTAAATATCTATATTTTGTTTTTTGTCGTGCTTTTGAGATCTATACTTATGTGGTTATCGCATTGAGAATTGTTTGGTTTGTACGTTCGGTGCTAACAAATGCAAATACTGGAGAGATTCTCAAATGGGCATCTTAAAGAAGAAGCAGCTGCAGCAGCTGCAGCAGCTTCCTCTTATCCTGAAGAGGATCAGCATCAAGGAATTGGTGATTTTTGACAAAGTGGGCCAACTCTAGAGTCACTAAAAACAAGTGATGTGCTACAAAAATGCAAATGTAAACCACATGGAAACAAAATATAAGAGTTACAAATGTAGATCTTTGGGGGCTTTCACCAACCTGGAGAGAGCATTTCCTGGTGGGTTCCTGCACCCAAACACAGAAGAGGGTGTGATGAGGGAGACAAGGTAAAAGATCAGGGCAAAGAGGATAAACCCAAATAGAGCATGGCTTGGATATTGTTCCCTTTTTCATGTCAGAATCTGAGAAATTTATGCAAAAAAAGCAAAGAAAAAAATCAGATAATTTTTAAGTCAAACTAAGAACAAAAGAATCCACTTTTTTGCCATCCTAAAAAAATCTCAAAGAAAATAGAAAATTAAATTAATAACCACTAAAATTGGTATTTAAATCAAATTAAAGAACCAAGTTTATTTTCTAAACAGAACCCATTATTATTCCTTAAAAGCCAAAATAAAAAAACCATAGAAATTGAAACTTTATTCAATTTACAAAATGAAACTTCTTCTTTTTTTTTTTACAGTAACTGATGACATTATTGACAGAGAGTTAGGAAAAACTAATAAAAGGAATACAAAAGGCATAATAATAATAATAATAATAACAACAACAACAACAAACAACAAATATAACAAATTAGAAATAAAAAGGTGGTGTTTGAGAAGGACATGACACATAAAGATCATCACCTCCAAAAATTAAAAAAGAAAAAAGAGAGAAAGAGAGGGGATTAGAGAAAAGCACTTTGCATCTTGGAATCTCAGAACTAGCTAGACCTTGTCATTGTTGCCTCCACCACACAACACACACCAAGTTGGTGGACCATACCACCATTGAGAGAGAGAGAAGAGAGGTAGAGAATAGTATTTTGTTTTTTTTTTTTTCATTTTATTTTGTTTTATTTTATTTTATTTGGGTAGTGTATGAATCAGGGAGAAAAAGAGAGAGAGATGATTAGAAGTGATTACCACCTCCCTGTATAATTAAAAATATATATATATATATATATATAATTAGACTAGAATACTATCGATAGCACCAAGCTATTGGTGCTATCAACTTTTTAACCGTTGGATGAAAAAATATGCGGTTGGGATTATAGTGGGCCCCTAGGGTTTACTAAGTGGTTGGTTGAATAGTAAAAATTTTGGAGCCCGCTATAATCTCAACCGTATATCTTTTCATCCAACGGCTGAAAATTTGATAGCACCAATTATTTGGTGCTATCGATAGTATTCTAACCAGACTTTATATATATATATATATATATATATATATATATATATATATATATATATATATATATAAAAGATGTATTTATATTTTTATTTGCCATTTTTTTAAAAATGTATTCAAGGTGCATGCAGTATTTGTTAGAGGAAAAATAAGATTAAATATCTAAATAAAAAAAAAAATGCCTTCAAATTACTTTTTTTTTTAGTATAATAAATTATTTTGTAAATAAAATATACATATTCTGCCAAATCATATTTGTCAAAATCTTTCCACAAATAAAAATAAAAGCTTTTATGCCTCATTTAGTATTGATAATTCTTTATATTTTAAATAAAATTTCAAAAAATACTATTTATACACTCCAAAAGGGTTAATCGAAGAACGCATTGAGGTGGTCTTGTCCGTGGATGTAGGTTGACACATTGCTGGCCGAACCACGTAAAACTTATATTTTTGTGTTTTCTTATTCGTTTTATTTGCTTAATTATTCTCGTGTTTATTTTCTACGATCGTTTTCGTTTACTTTTATTTACAAAAGATTTTGTTTCCGTTGCACTCGTACTGCTGCGTGGCTTGAGGTGTATTTTGTAACCCCCACGGTCGGTTTTCCTTCAGAAATATGAAAGTTAGGTTAATTGGTATGTTTTTATAAACACGGAATTTTTCGTACTTATAAATTGTTTTCGATGTTGGAACTTCTGAATCGACGATCGGATTCGTTAGACTTGATTTAGAGTATTTGAAGTAACTAAAAATAAATTTTTTAATTTTTTAATATTATTTATTTAATAATCGACAAGATTTAAAATCAATAATTAATTTTAATAGTTTTGACAATATAGAAATATTTAAATCACGTAAAATTTTAATAAAAAAAAATTACACTATATAAAATAAGATCAATATTTTTAATCTAAAATTTTAGTATTGCATTATTATATTTTTTTAGATTTTTATTTTTAGTTATTGATTTTGAAATATTTCGATCACTAAGTAAATAATATTAAAAACTTATAAAATTTATTTTAAATAAAGAACACTTCATGCTTATAAAAGCATAACAACAACACTTATACAATCAAATATTTCAATTCAATGGTAAGATCATAATTTACAATAAAATATTTCAATTCAATGGTAAGGTCATAATTTCCAAACCACTAAAATAAACATATGGTTTTGAATCATGCTTATCCCCTAATATTTTAGTTCTCAAATTTTTATTTATTTAATTTTTTTAAAATTATTATAATTAAATTTCAAATCTAATCTAGTTGACTCGATACTAATATATAATATATCATTTTAATTATTGTCACGCCATTAATCATAACACTGCTACGTGCATTATCACCAAATCATTGACGAATACAATCAACTAAATTGAATTATAAAATTTAATTATAATAATTTAGAAGCTACAGATAAAAAATTATAAAAAATTAAAATTTAAAAATCAAATTGTCATACCCTACATAATTTGAGGACCAAAAGAATAATTTAGAGTACTGCAATGCTATCGGTACATCCGAAATCGGATGTACGATGTTAATCCCCTCCATCCTGAGGTAAGAACTTCTCTACTGGTTATTAATTTTGAAATGATCAATAAAATTTACTCAATTCCAGAATGATGGAGGTAAAATATACGTCCGATTTTAAATGTACAAAACGTATTTTTTTTTAAAAAAAAATATAACCAAGAGCTCATTAATTGTCTTATATGATACCAAAAGCATAGGTGGAGTTTGTGAGGATGTGAACTAAAATATGGGGCATAAATTAACAAAGGTTACAAAGCTTGGAACAGCCAAATAAAGTGTTATTATTTGGTTTAGATTTATAATTATTCAAATTTAAGTTAAATTTTAATCTAATTAAGATAAGATATAATTTGGATTTAAGTTGGTATATATGGATTATGATTAGAAAATTAATCCTAATCAAATTATTATTTAGATTCATGCATTATATATGCATGTTAAGGAGCCGGAGAGAGAGCGATGCGTATAGTTATTCGTAATTAATTAATTTGGGCCATCCATCCATACACCGCGCGGTGCGTATAACCGGGAGAGAGAGAGCCGAACCTGAAAGCTCTAATTAATTAAGTAGGCATCTTTGTGGAGGAGCCGTATGCACCAGCCGAGCCGTCCGCATTACAGAGGAAGGATTTAATTAGAGGCATGCTCTAATTAATTAAGAGGTGCGACCGCAATCAGGATGGGAGCTAAGCCAAGATATTTTGTTCGAACGTGCTAAGAACATACCGTATGCGGTAACGCTCGTCGATTATATATTTTTTTAGTTTTTCGGGTTTTCTTGTGAGATCTTTTTTGTACTTCGTTTTTCGACATTAATAAAGTATTTGCTCCGTCTTCGTCCATGGATATAGGCAGTTGGCCGAACCACGTTATATGGGTATGTTCTTTCTTTTTCTATTTTTCGCATCAGTTATTTTTTTTTTAAAATTTATTTTTCGTCGTTCCGAAAGTTTAAATCTAACATAAAGATTAAGGTTTCAAATTTGGAAGAGCCCTTTTTTGAACATTAATTTTGTGCAAGAAGACTTTATGCTTCTTTTTTTGTTTTGTTTTTTTTGGTTTTTTTTTTTTTTTTTTTTTTTTTTTTCTGGAACCTAACAAGTAGGTTTCTATTTATATTCCCCTTTTGTCACATTGATACTGTGTCTCTCCAAAACTTGAAAGGACATCATGGTAAATTTGACCCATCCATTAAACAGGCTAATTAAGTAAAGGTCTAAATAAAAAATAAAAAAAATTGCAAATTGTGCACCATATTAGAAATTGTATATCTTACACCCAATAATTAAAAAAAAAAATGATTTTTTTAAATTTTTAATATTTAAAAAAAGATTGATAGGATAAGTGAGTAAATATGAACTTTTAAAAAACAAAAAAAAAAAAATTATATAATAGATGTATAAATAGCTTTACTCTTCAAGATAATATAACCTGCTATTTTTAATACATTTTCTCTATTAATTATTATTCGGTCTTTTTTACTTTCTCAGCTCCATTAATTATTATTAGAGAATATTTTTTAAATAAAAATAAAAATTACGCTCGTTTTGATCAACGGATCGGTTCAGAAATAGTTGATTCTAATCGAAGTACCATCGTCAATATGAATCAAACAATAAGTAATAGATCAAATTTTGGTCTTCAAACTTTTCAATTTATGTCAATATGAATCAAAAAAAAGTTGCAATTTAAGGTGTATTCAAATCATAGCTTAAACTATATAATTTAACATAATGTTATAAGGCTAAATTACAGAAAACCTTCCTGTCATATTCCGCTTTTCCACTTTACCCTCTGTCATTTAAAAGTCGATAATCTGCCACCTCGTAATTACCGAATTGTGCAATAACTCCCGCCGTTAGTTGACCGTCAGTTGACCGTCAGTTTTTTTGAAAATATAATTTCATATACCCAAAATACCCTTGAAAAATATCCCTTAAAAAAAAAAAAAACTTCGGAATAGAAAAGAAAAAAAAAGGGCATTTTCGTCAATTTATCATTTCCGTTAACGTCGTTGTCCCCTAAAGACAATTCGGTAATTAAGAGAGGGTAGATTGTCGACTTTTAAATGACAGAGGGGTAAAATAAAAAAAGGGATATGACAGAAGGATTTTCTGTAATTTAACTATATAATAATAATAATTTTTTTATATTTTTTAATAATCAAAAAATTTCGTAGTTCTGATGTTTAGAATTGCACCTGAACATTGGAGCACAATATTTTCTTTTATTTCTCTCTCTTAACTTTTATTATATATTTTTATTTTTTTTTAGATCTAATTGAAAAGAAAAGTGTAAAACACATTTATCAATTTGGTTTGACGTGGACATGATTGAGCTGTTCATAAGTGCATGTCATTTGCATGGACCCAAACTCGAACTCGTACAGTACAAGGTCTACGTTCAAACATTTTATCTTAATTTTCACATTCGAAATGGCGAAAAATAGTAGAATATGTATATATTATTTTGGTTGTAATTAAGCCACCTCATTTAATTATTCATGAAGAATTGTAGGGACACGATTTTTTAATTCACCGTCTTAAATTTCAACTTCATTAAAGTTTTGTTTGAAATTGTATTGCGTTACATGCTACGTGCGGTGAGGAATAACGCTAAAAAAATAATTATTTAGTTTCATAGGTAATATAACATTTTAAGAGGTGTTTGGTTTAGCATAAAGTTTAACTAAAAGTTATTTTCGGCTAAATTTTTTTTTCACTTATTTATTTACTCCTAAAAATAATTTTTCTATAGAATGGATTAGATGTGTCTATTTATTAAAAATCGTCTCAATTTTATATTTTCGATTCGCTGGTAGCTTCGTGGTGCGAAGATAAATTTTTTATAATTTTTTTATAAAAAAAAAAATTAGATGTCTGTGATAAAAGCGGAGGGTTCGGACCAATATCCTATGGTACGGATCGAATTTGATAAGAAAAATTCACTAATATTTTTTTTTATACTAGCGAGATTGAGTGATTGTACAAGAAATATTATTGTATTTTATTTTTTTAAAATAATAAAAAAAAATTCGTCCGTAACTTTTTTTCTACCTAAAAAAAATCTTTTCACATAAATTTTTATATTTTTTAATTTTATCGTGTATTTGAAATTTATTTTTATTTGATGGTGATCTTTAATTTTATTTTCGTTCACGCTTGAAGCGGTGCACAGCACGGGGAGTGAAAATGTATGGAGCAGCATTTTAATTTAGGGGTGTCAACGATCCTGAACACGAGCGAGTTGGGGTTCGCTCGTGTTCGGCTTGTTTAATAAACGAGCCAAACATAAATTGACTCGTTTAAATTAAACAAATCGAACACAAACTGATTTGTTTAAATATTGAGCTAAAAGAATCGGCTCGTGTGCGGCTCGTTTATTAACGAGCCGAACACAAGCTGGCTCGCGAACAACAAATTTATTTTTATTTCTGCTATTAAGTGTAAAGTTAAAAAAATATTAAAAAGTTAAAATTTTAATCTAATAATTAAAATTTATAAAAAAATTGATGGTCTAAAATCTAAATAGTAAAATTTATATATATATATATATATATATATATATATATATATATATATATATATATATATATATATTATATTCACACACACGAGTTGTTATCGTGCCGAACACGAGCGAGCTGACCCTAGCTCGTGTTCGGCTCGTTTATTAAACGAGCTGAAAAAATTGACTCGTGTTCGGCTCGTTTACTAAACGAGCGATTCGATCTCAAGCTCATTTCGAGCCGAACACGAGCTGGCTCGCGATCAGTGAGCTGAGCTGAATTGCGACCCTACTTTAATTTAACTCTTTATGATAATGTAAATGTTGCATACACCAGGTGCATTGCATGTATATATATATATATATATATATATATATATATATATATATATAAATAATAGAGCTTATATACTCTCAAAGTACAAGTCCAAGTATATTTATTAATTTTTTACTCTTAAATTTGCATTAAAATTTATGCTATTTACTTTCTTTTTCTCTTTCTTTAATTGATTTTAAAAAATACAAATTTCAATACAAATCCAAAAATAAAAAATTCACAAGTATTTTTTTATTGTGCATTTGTATATAAGTTCTACTCCATAGAGCTTATCTTATATACTTTATAGAGTCGATAGCACGACTAAACATGGAGCCTTCATATTTATAAGTTGTTTTCAAAATTAAAACTTTTGAATTAACGATCGGCTAGTTAGACTTGATCTATAGTATTTGAAGTATTTTAAAAAATAAATTTTTTGATTTTTTGATATTATTTGTCTTCTAATCGAAATAGTTTAAAATCCACGACTACAAATAAAAATTTCACAAAATAAAATAATATGATATTAAAATTTTAGACCAAAAATATTAATCATATTTTATACATTATTAAAAAAAATTTATCAAATTTTTACGTGATTTAAATATTTCTACACTGATAAACTTGCAAACGGCTCACCACGATCATTAAAATTATTAATCTTGAGCTCATTCGATCACCAGATAAATAATATCGAAAAATTACAAAATTTATTTTTCAGGTATTTCAAATATTCTATATCAAGTCTAACGAAGCAAATCGTCAATTCAGAAGTCCCAATATCGAAAATAACTTATAAACACGAAAGTCTTCATACTTATAAAAACATATCCGTCTGACTCGTTAGTCGACTAAATTAAATTATAAAATTTAATTATAATAATTTAAAAATTTTGAATTAAAAACTGCAACTTTCAGTTAAGAAATGATAGCGTAATTTGGAAAATGCTTTTTATACACATCTAAGGAGGTGTACATTTTATACCCCACTCATTTAAAGGTGAGATGAATTTTACTGGTCATATCGAAGTGACCGATAAAGAAAGCTCTATTTTTGGATGAATAAAATGTACATCATACATTCCAAAATAGGATGTATGTGTAGACGTTGAAATAAAAAAAGTGCGACCTTTTTTTTTATGGTTAATATTATTTAATTACATTTAATAAAGATATTTTTTTTATTTTTTATTAATGAGATAGTATTATTTTATCAACATGCCAAAATTATATTTAATTAAAATTATTTTTAATTAAATTTTAGCCAATTATAATTGCTCTGTGAGCCATTACACGCCACCCATTATGGGATGTAGACTTATTCATCGGTCATTTTGAAATGACCGATAAAATTTATTCTATTTTGAGATAAATATAATGTATATCGTACACCCCATTTAAAATATATAAATAATATTTTTGTTTCCATAAATATAATGCAAGGGAAAAATGTAGCATCACCCTTGGAACTTTAGCTTTTTATGAACAAGCATCGTAACTTTTAAATTTTATTAAATAGTTTTATAAATACTTATTCTCGGTTAAAGTTATTAATTACACAACCATTCTATACAAATATCTTATATATAACCTTATAAATTTTTAAAATATAAAAATAAATTATTTTTATATAAAAAAAAAAAAAAGTAACAAAAACTAAAATATATGCATCCTATTCTTTAATTCTTATATTTAATTATTAAAATTGAAAATAATTTAAAAAATACTTTTTTATATTTTAAAGTTTTATAAATTTATGTGCAAGACATGCGATCAAATTGACTTATATAATTTATAATTTCAATTAAGCAGAGTAGTATGTTAAACTATTTGATAAAAATTTAAAAATTTAAATATCAAAATTAAAAATTTAGACGACTATTAATTTATAAAAAAACCAAAAATTTAGGGGGCTCTTTGTACATTTTTCGAGCTACGATGAACGCACGTTACTGCTTTTTGAGAAGTCACTTTGAATAACACACTCAGACTGCCGATCCTCGAGCGTGAGAATAACGCGCTCAGACTGACCACACGCTACGGTGACCCACGGCTGGTCAAAAGTCAACGATCAATAATAGAGTTAAGTCCTCTTAATATAAACAATTGGTTTAGTCCCTCTATAACATATTCTTTCCAATACCTTAACCACCACCACCACCACCACCACCGCGGCCGCCATTAAACATGGTTACGAATGCAATAATCCATCCACTTTTATTCCTTTTCCTCCTTCTTGGCCAAGGGCTCTCGTTAGTCACAGCTCAATCTTATCATAATTTGACCACGGGCTCGAGTCTTAGCTCGTCAGGGCCCAACTCCTCTCTTTCCTCTCCATCCGGTGACTTTGCGTTCGGCTTCTGGCCTCTCGACACCAACCCCTCCCTCTTCCTTCTTGCCGTGTGGTTCAATACCACCTCACCGCAAGTCGTCGTTTGGTTCGCCACCAATAGCACCGGTCCGATGCAGGTGCCAGCACAGTCGACCCTCCACCTCACTCAAGCCGGCCAGCTCTCACTTTCTGACCCGACTGGTCAGGAAGTCTGGAGCCCAGACGTAATCAATGCGACCGGCGTTAGTCTCCTCGACTCTGGAAACCTCGTTCTCTATGATAGTAGCGGAGCGCTTCTGTGGCAAAGCTTTCAAAATCCAACTGACACAATCCTCCCAGGCCAATCCTTGGCCGAGCGCTCAAAACTCCGATCCAAAATGACCGACTTGGACTTCTCCTTAGGTCGGTTCGTGCTAGCGGTCCAAGACGATGGCAATTTGGTCTTTTACCCGGTCGCCATTCCCACCGGCAGTGAATACCAAGGCTATTGGGCTTCCAATACCCAAAATTCCACAAAATTACAACTCGTCTTCAACTCATCCGGCTCGCTCTACTACCAAGTCGACAACAACATCCAGACCTCCCTCATAACCTCGACTCCCGTATACTCCCCCACCGACGTCTACCAACATGCCACGCTGGATCCAGACGGCGCTTTACGTCTTTATACCTACCCCAAAAACAACAACAATAGCAAGTCGACCAACACATGGACTGTTGTCGGAATGCTGCCTATCAACCCCTGCCTAACGATCCAAACCAATGGCGGTGGTGGTGCGTGCGGGCTCAATGCATATTGCAACTCCGACGACGATCAATTGAGGCTGCTCAACTGTACGTGCGTGTCAGGATTTATGTTTGTGGATACAAATCGTACGTACTTAGGTTGCACACCGGACTTCGCCGTGCAGAGCTGCGATGAGTACCAGAGCAGCCAATACACATTCAATGAGATGCTAAACACGGATTGGCCGGACGATAGCTACGAGCACTACACACCGACCGACAAAGACACGTGTCGAAAGTCATGCCTAGCTGACTGCTTTTGCAGTGTGGCCGTCTTTCAGGGGTCAATCTGTTGGAAGAAAAAGATGCCATTATTCAATGGTCGACAAGGGATAAGTGTAGGGGGGAATGCTCTTATCAAAGTGCCTAAAACCAATGCTTCATTCCCTACCCGAGGATCACAGAATTCGATAACTATGGTGAAGAAGGATCGGAGCACACTAATCCTTGTCATCTCTGCCCTCTTGGGTAGCTCCGGATTTCTCAACATGATCTTCATAATCGTTGTGGCTATCATCTCTTTCTCCATCTGCAACCGCACAAAAGATAAGAAGAATCAAATAGACCAGACAATGTTGGGGTCGAACCTAAGAATCTTCACATACAAAGAATTGGAAGAAGCCACCAATGACTTTCAAGAAGAGCTCGGTAGCGGAGGTTTCGGTATAGTATACAAGGGGGTCTTGGCTGCGGAGTTTTGTATGGCCATAGCTGTGAAAAAACTAGATCGGGTGGCTAAGGAATCCGAGCAGGAGTTCACGAATGAGGTGCGATCGATTGCACAAACCCATCACAAAAATTTAGTCAAACTACTCGGATTCTGCAGCGAGGGAAGCCATCGAATGCTAGTGTATGAGTACATGAGCAATGGCTCGCTTACAAGCTTTCTTCTTGGAAGCACCCGGCCCGAGTGGAACAAAAGGGCGCAGATAGTAGTGGGGATCGCGAGAGGTCTTTCGTACTTGCATGAGGAGTGTACTATCCAGATCATTCATTGCGACATAAAGTCTCAGAACATACTGCTTGACGATGATTTCATCCCCAAGATATCAGACTTTGGGCTCTCAAAGCTCCTTCGCGCCGACCAAACTCAGACTAACACCGCCATCAGAGGAACCAAAGGGTACGTTGCGCCTGAGTGGTTCAAGAACTCGGCGATCACCGCGAAGGTCGATGTGTACAGCTTCGGTGTCTTGTTGTTGGAGATCATATGTTGCCGAAAGAATGTTCAAACGGAGGCGACGACTGAGGAGGCAGCAGTGCTTACGTTTTGGGCTTGCGATTGCTTTAGGGATGGCAGGCTGGACCTCCTGATGGATGGTGATGAGGAGGCGATGATCGACAAACGAGAGTGGAGAGATTTGTAATGGTAGCCATCTGGTGCATTCAGGAAGAGCCATCACGGAGGCCGTCAATGCGAAAAGTGGCTCAGATGCTCGAGGGCGCGGTCGTAGTCTCTATTCCGCCTTATCCTTCTTCGTACATCAGCTCAATCGTGTAACTTCTTCAAAAAGTGCTTAATATGTAGTCTATATTTTTGTACCATAGTTCTTGCATTTGTAATCCTTTCATAGAAAATTATTAAACAATTCATCATCCTTTTACATTTACATTGAACAATGAAGCACATATAATGAAATTACTTCCATTTTTTCCACAATATTCAAAAACAAGTTATGCATAAAGAACTAAAGAGAGTAGTATATTTATTTACTTATTTATTTATTTATTATAGGTCTTTTGGTTTTTTTTTATTTATATATTTTTACAAAATCAGTCGTTTTATTATTATCTTTTTTTAAAAAAAAATATTTTTTGTACACTCCAAATAAGATATATAATGTACACTTTATCCATCCTAGGATAGAATGAATTTTACTAGTCACTTCGAAATGACTAATAAATTGCATTCCATTATTGGATTGATGAGATATACATCGTACATCCAAAATAGGTGTACGAATAATATGATTTTTTTTGTTTTTCCATATTACAACTGAATTGTTAAAAAAAATGACTTAAATATTCTTTTTTTTTCTCCTTTTTTTTTTTTTTCCTCAACATTAATTACTTTTTTTATTAAAAAGTATAATGAAAAGATAATTGCCAGTATTTTTTTTTTATTTTGGGGGAGAGGAGAACTATTCTATCACACAAATAAAAAAGTAAAAAATAATAATTAAGAACAAATAAAATAGTGCAACACAAGCATAATTTTATATAAACAGTGTAATATAAATAATGGGATATTTATATAAATAGTGTAATTATATAAATAATATAGTATTTACATATAATAGTGTAAAAAATTTATTTTTTCTTCTTTTATTTTTAATTATACAGCATATTTTTTATTTTTTTTTTCAATCTACTTTCTTGTCTTCAGAATTTTTCCTTATTTTGTTCGTGCCAACAAACAATTCGAAATATCTTGACTTTTTCAGAACAGGTCCGAGTCAAATAGCAATGATTCGAAGCACTTCGTTTTACATTACACTATTTCAAAAACCTAAGAACTCAATGGTATGAATAAATAAAATACAGGATTTTCAATCCTAGCAAGAAAAGGAGGAAACGGATTTTTTTTTTTATTATTATTATTTTTTTTTTTTGTACTAGCAATTATGTTACATGATTTATATTGTATTCAGTGCATACTACAAAAAAAATTTAATATACCATAATATAACAAATATCAACGCTTTAAAAAACGCGCTATAAATTAAACTGACTATTATGTCAAACTAATTTATTAAATAATAAATTTTATTATTATTTTTAATTTTTTAATACTTTAAAATATTAAAATATATTTTACTGATACTTGACATAAGAATCAGTACATATACGGCGACTCTTTATTTATAGATACTTTAACAAAAGCTTTCAAATATGAGAAAGGAGAGACCAATATTTTAAGTGTTATCTATTTTATTCAGATTTATTTAATTTATTCTACTAAAAATGTAAGTTTTAAATTTATTCCACATTATTTTCATCCGAGCAATGCACAGGTATTTAATCAACTAAATTGAATTATAAAATTTGATTCTAATAATTTAAAATCTTTGAATTAAAAATTCCAACTTTTACTTAGGAAACCGAAGTGTAATTTAATTAGCTGTTGAAATATAAAAAATACTTCCGCATGAATACATATAGTCCCCTTTTTTTTTTTCTTTTTTTTATTGTTAATATTAATATTATTTAATTACATTTAATAATGATAATTTTTTTTTATTAATGAGATAAGTATTTCTTGACGAGGCAATAATTTGTCAACATACCAAAATTATATTTAATTAAATTTAATAATTATATATTTTTTTTAATTATTATTGTTTACGTAAAAAAGTAGCACCGTCTCGGTCCGGCCAGTTTCAATTACTCTGGCCGAGCTATTCCTTCAAGGCCCGTCGGTCCGGCCCGACACGGCTAGCCGAATACGGACGAATATTACAAGTTAAAGCATGTATCGAACCGACTACCACCTGGCGCTATTTTTTTTGCGCCAATAATAATATTTTTATAAAACTAATTTTTGTATATTTAAGTGAAGACATTTTTTTTAGCAAAAAATAAAAATTTGCGTGAAGAAACTGCCGCGAATTAAGACTTGAATGCGAGAAAGGTATTAGACCTCTTTCTCTAAAAAAAAATATATTTTATTTTTTTATATATATGTATATGCCATCATAAATTATTTAATTTATGAATATATTTATATATTTATTATAAGTCTTTTGGCATAAAAAATTTTTGTTTTGTATTTTTTTCAAAATCAGACCATCTATCTTACTTTTTAGATTTTTTTTTTTTTTTTTTTTTTTTTAAAAAAGTGCTTAGTTATTAAGATTGAATGTGAAAAAAGTATGTTTTTTTACATTTTAAATTATACGTAAAATATGCAATCAAAATAGCTATATAATTTATCATTTTATCGAAGCAGTTATAAAATTAGAGAGTCCAATAGTTAAAATTAAACGTTTAGTCGTTTATTTGCAAAAGAGTCAAATTTAGGGATTCTTTGTACATTTTTCCAGTCGCGTCAACTTCACGCTTGAGTTGTTCTCCACTATTGTTTGACAGTTGACTTCAAGTCAAAGTCGTCCCAACAACCAACGACTAGTCAACGTTGAACAGTTGGTTTAGCCTTCTATAATTATCTCTCCAACACCCTATACTCTCTCCACAGACAAGAAAGAGAAGAACCACCACCACCACCACCACCACCACTAAACATGGTTACGGATGCAACAAACCCTTATCTTATATTACTCTTCCTTCTCCTCCTCCTCGGTCGAGGGCTCACATTAGTCGTGGCAGGATCTTACAAGAACCTGACCATGGGCTCTAGTCTCAGCTCGTCAGGGCCCAACTCCTCCATCTTCTCTCCATCTGGTGACTTTGCGTTCGGCTTCTGGCCCCTCGACGACAACTCCTCCCTCTTCCTTCTCGCTGTGTGGTTCAATGCCACCTCACCGCAAGTCGTTGTTTGGTTTGCCACAAACAGCACCAGTCCGGTGCATGTGCCAGCAAAGTCAACCCTATACTTTACCCAGGCTGGCCAGCTCTCACTTTCCGACCCAACCGGTCAGGAAGTATGGAGCCCTGACACAACAAATGCGGCTGGCGTTAGTCTTCTCGACTCAGGCAACCTCATTCTCTATGATAGTAGTGGAGCCATTCCGTGGCAAAGCTTTCAAAATCCAACTGACACAATTCTCCCGGGACAGTCCTTGGCTGAGAACTCAGAACTCCGATCCAAAATGACCGACTTGGACTTCTCCCTAGGTCGATTCGAGCTAGCAGTCCAGAGCGATGGCAATTTGGTCTTTTATCCAATCGCCATTCCCACCGGCAACAACTACAAAGCCTATTGGGCCTCCAATACCCAATATGACACAAATTTACAAGTCGTCTTTAACTCATCTGGCTCACTCTATTACAAGACTGATAACACCACCCAAATCCCCCTCACCTCGGCTGCCATATACTCCCCCACCGAATACTACGAACGTGCCACATTGGATCAAGACGGTGCCTTACGCCTTTATATCTACCCCAAAAACAACAACAATAGCAAGTCGACCGACACGTGGATTGTCATCGGAATGCTGCCTGACAATCCATGCCAAACGATCCAGTCCAACGGCGGCGGCGGTGCATGCGGGTTCAATGCGTACTGCAACTCCGACGACGATCAGTCGAGGCAACTCAACTGTGAGTGCGCATTAGGATGCAAGTTCATGGATACAAACCGTACGTACTTAGGCTGCACACCAGAATTTGCCGTGCAAAGCTGTGACAAGTACCAGAGCATCCAATACACGTTTACTGAGATGCTGAACACGGATTGGCCAGCAGATAGCTACGAACACTACACACCGATCGATGAAGACACGTGTCGAGCGTCATGCCTAGTGGACTGCTTCTGCAGTGTGGCGGTCTTTCAGGGGACGGACTGTTGGAAGAAAAAAATGCCATTATCCAACGGTCGGCAAGGTATGAGTGTAGGGGGAAAGGCTTTTATCAAAGTGCCCATAACCAATGCTTCCTTGCCTACACAGGGATCGCAAAATCTGACAACTATAGTGAAGAAAGATCGGAGCACACTAATCCTCATCATCTCCGCCCTCTTGGGTAGCTCCGGATTCCTCAACATGCTCTTCATAATCACCGTGGCTATCATCTCCACCTCCTTCTGCAACCGCATGAAAGATAAGAAGAATCAAATTGACTCGACCATGTTGGGGTCGAACCTAAGAGTGTTCACATACAAAGAATTGGAAGAAGCCACCAACAACTTTCAAGAAGAGCTTGGTAGCGGAGGTTTCGGTGTAGTATACAAGGGGGCTTTGGCCGCGGAATTCCGCATGGCCATAGCCGTGAAGAAGTTGGATCGGGTGGCCAAGGAATCCGAGCAAGAGTTCACGAATGAGGTGCGGTCTATTGCACAAACCCATCACAAAAATTTAGTCAAGCTACTCGGATTCTGCAATGAGGGAAGCCATCGAATGCTGGTGTATGAGTACATGAGCAACGGCTCACTAACAAGCTTTTTGTTCGGATGCACCCGGCCCGAGTGGAACAAAAGGGCCCAGATAGTAGTGGGGATCGCGAGAGGTCTTTTGTATTTGCATGAGGAGTGTACTACCCAAATCATTCATTGCGACATAAAATCTCAAAACATACTACTCGACGATAATTTCCTCCCCAAGATATCAGATTTCGGGCTTGCGAAGCTCCTTCGCGCCGACCAAACTCGGACCAACACCGCCATCAGAGGAACCAAAGGGTACGTCGCGCCCGAGTGGTTCAAGAACTCGGCGGTCACCGCGAAGGTTGACGTGTACAGCTTCGGCGTCTTGTTGCTAGAGATCGTATGCTGTAGGAAGAATGTTCAGACGGAGGCGACGACCGAGGAGGCAGCGGTGCTTACATATTGGGCTTACGACTGCTTTAGGGATGGCAGACTGGACCTCCTAGTGGACGGCGACGAGGAGGCGATGATAGATGTGAGGAGAGTGGAGAGATTTGTAATGGTAGCCATTTGGTGCATTCAAGAGGAGCCGTCGCTGAGGCCGTCAATGCGGAAAGTGGCTCAGATGCTAGAGGGCGCAGTCGCAGTCGCCGTTCCACCTGATCCTTCTTCTTACATCAGTTCAATACTGTAACTTCTTCGAAAAGTACTTAGCATGTCTACATTTCCATACCATAGTTCTTGCAATTGTAACCAGAAATATCAAACAATTCATCCTCCTTTTTACATTGAAAAATAAAGAACATAAAATGAAAGTACTTCCAATTTTCCGAACGTCCTCCACGGAATGGTCTTCGTCGCAATGTTGCTTAGCCACTCTTTTCGCATGAGACCCTCTGTTATCTCATATCTAAACTTATAGTGTGCACCCCCTGTTCCATTGCCATCACCTGCGTGCATAATAGGTTAAACCTAAATTTGAGGTTTTATATTACATTCAGTTCCTGCTTTAAACTTAAACCCGAATTACACAATAAATGATAGGTTAAATTTGTCGTTTCTTTTCGCCATTGTCACACATTTGAATTGGAAAACAAGTTTGAAATTGCTCAGGAATCACGAAAGTTTCGCGTATGTAATACAAGAAATTGTGCCATATATGTCCCAACAAATATGTGAAATTGTTCAAATACCCACGCAATTAAAGTTGGTAAATATGCGGAAAAAAAACATGTCAGGCGAGATCAAACCATCCAGGAGAGAAAACACTCGCATCCGAATTCAAGTTCTTAGACATTGTCGATAAGTCGTTTTCTGTCAGATTAAAATCTTATTTTTATGCACACCATCTAGTACATCCAAATGACAATTCCAAGCTTAAGATACTGAAAAACGATTCATCTAATATTATGTAGGGCTAAATACTGTTACGACGAGCATATAAATAAAAACGAAATAAAAAACGATCATCAAGCAAACAAATCTCAAATGTACGGTAGAAAATGAAGAATACAAAATTTACATAAAAAAATCCTTTGTAGGAAAAAACTAGTTCTATGTACATTGCTAGATCTCCTTAGGATTAAAAAAAAAAAAAAAAAAAAAAAAAAAAAGGAGAATAAATATTTTTTAACAGATTTTTCTTATCGGATCCCATCAATATCGCGAAGTCTCCGCCCTCCGCACCACCGTCCAATGTTAGTGGTGGATTTTGGGCTCGGACCTATCAGTCCGAACCCTTCACTTTTCATCACAAACATCAAATTTTTCTTTCTCAAAATATTTTTACAAAATTTATATATATTTTTCTTCTACAAAATATTTTTTAAAAGTTTATCATCGCACCGCGAAATTATCGGCAAATCGAAAAAATAAAATTGATACAATTACCGATTTCAACACACATCTAACAAATAATATACTAAAAGGATGTTAATTTCACTGTGATACTAAATTTAGGAAAATAATTGGACTAATAAGCAAATACTTAAGGAGATAAATCGATGGAAACCAATCAGGCGTGGTATCAATAAATCATTAAGTAAAAGGAGATTAAATAAGATTGATGATCATTTTTTTTAAAAAAAACCTAAGTAGGCAAAAAAAAATAAAAGATAAATTGCACGTTTAGTCCTCAAACTACAAGATTGTTGATATTTTGCTCTTCAAACTTTAATTTATTATAATTTTTTATTCGAACTTTCAGAATTATTACAAATATATCTTATAGTCTAATTCAGTTGATATAAATATTAATATATCGCTAATATAAAAATAATGTAATAATTTTGTGATTGATGATACGACAATAATTAATACGTTATATTATTTTTACATTAATAATGTGTTAAAAATTTAATCAACTAAATTAGATGGTAGGATTTAAATATAATAATTTTAAAAATTCTAACTAAAATTTATACCTAATTGAAATTTGAGGACTACAGTATTACACGTCTCATAATTTGAGGACCAAACGTCCAATTTATACTTTTTTTTTTTTTTTTTTTTTTTTTTTTTTGTTAACGGTTCTTCGATAATACAACATTACCTATATGTAGCATATCGTATCTCTATTTTTAGAAATAAAGTACAATAAAAATATTTTTAAAGAAATTATAATGGGGTGGGTAAAATCTCAGAAGTGCAAGTTGATTGCTGAAAATATCACATCAGTAATATAATTATCACATTCTAAATTTTTAATATTATTATTTAATTATATTTAATAATAATATTTTTTTATTTAATCTGTATGAGAACTTTAGATTGTTATAAATTGTTGGAAATCTAGTACTATTACAATCCGCTCCGGCACCGATTGGTAAAATTTTGCAGAATCAGATTTTTATTATAAATTCGTCTCCGTAACAATACTGAAATCAATAGAACCACAAAAAAAAAAAAAAAAAAATCAAAACAAAAAATACGAGAAATAAAATTCGTTAACCAAAAAAAAAATTACACCGACTCTTCTTCTGTAATAGACTAGCTTTAACCCGAACATTCTTCCTGAATCTCTCTCACCCTTCTCTCATTTTCTATAAATTTAGAAGACTTTTCTCTTGAATCTCTCTTATCCTTCTCTGATTTTCTATAAATCTTGAAAATTTATCTCTTTGAACGCATCCGTACGCGCATTCAAAATTATTGACACCTTGGCGATGCCTTATGGATATAACTAAACTCTAGCCTCCACTATATCATATGATCAAAATAATAGCACCTATAGCTTAAGTTATCCAAATTCTAGTCTAAATAAATTTTTATTCTAATTAATATTTAAATCTTAATAAATTTATCTCTAACGGATTTAAATATTAATATTAATTTAATTAGATTTCAACTACAAATCTAATCAAACCCTAGCATAAATAAGTATGAGAACTTTCAATTTTAACAATTAGACATCATAAATTTTATTAAATAACTTAATAGACCCTTCTCCTAAATTAAAGTTACTGATTATACAATTATTCTAATCAAATGTCTTACATATAATCTTATAAAATTTCAAAATACAAAAAAATTATTTTTTCTATTCTACTATTATATTAAAAAGGGAACAAAACTCAAAAGTTGATATTTATTCTTGTTCTTCAATCCTCACATTTAATTATTAAAATTAAAAGTAAAATATGAATTTTTTTAAATATTTCAAAGTGTAATAAAAGTATGTGCAAGACATGTGGACAAAACAACTAATAATTAGTAATTTTAATTGAAGAGAAAAATCTGTTAAATTATTTGATAACATTTAAAGATTCTAATTATTAAAATTAAAATTTATTTGTAAAAAAAAAAAATTAAAGTTTACGGGGCTCTATGTACATTTTTTCTGTTACGTTAGCTTTACGCTACAAGTGTTCACCACTAATTTTTTTTGGCGTGTTTGACTACAAATCAATGTGGTCCCAGAAGCAAGTCAACAGTAAACGGTCAACAATTGGTTTAATTAGTCCTCTATAATATAAACAATTAGTTTAGTCTCTATAATATCTTTCCAACACCCAAACCACCACCACCATTAAACATGGTTATGGATGCAAGAAATCTTTCTCTTTTATTCATCTTCCTCCTCCTCAGCCGAGGGATTTCATTAGTCGCGGCAGAATTTTATCAGAACATGACCACGGGCTCTAGTCTGAGCTCGTAGGGCCCAACTCCTCTTTCTTTTCTTTATCAAGTGACTTCGTGTTTGGCTTCTTGCTCCCAACTCATCCATCTTTCTTCTCGCCGTGTGGTTCAATGCCACTCACCGCAAGTCGTCGTTTGGTTCGCCACCAACAGCACCAGTCCGGTGCATGTGCCAGCAAAGTCGACCCTCTACTTTACCCGGGCTGGCAAGCTCTCACTTTCCGACCCAACCAATCAGGAAGTATGGAGCCCAGACGTAACAAATGCGACTAGCGTTAGTTTCCTCGACTCTGGCAACCTGGTTCTCTATGATAGTAGTGGAATCATTCTGTCATGCCCCGGGATCGAAACTGCAACTCGGGCCCGCTAACAGATCCGTCGCCCATACGGGAAGCCCCGTATAGACGTTGCGTCTAACCTACAAAAAGAATAATACTATAGCTATATAGATATCAGAGCTGAAAAGTAAACTACTGAAATAATATAAAACAACTGTCAAATAGTACAAGTCTGAACCTCACTACAAAAGTCTCTCAAAATAAAAATAAAACTCTCAAAAGTAACTAACAACTAAAATCCAGCAGACTGTACTACAAGCTCCAAAAAAAAGGGGTACAGCTACACTCCAATGACAGGTAGGGAACTAGCTCGCGACTCCCTTACCTCGATCAGCAACAGAGAGATCAGCAACTCCCGCAGAAGGTTCTGCAAAACAAAGGAAAAGAGAGAGGAAAAAGAAAGGGGAAAACCCCCAGCGGGTGTGAGAACTACAACCAACAGTAGTTCTCAGTGGGTACCGCCACCAAGCCCGACGGTTTGCCCACTAAGTCTACTAGAGGTATAAAGAAACAAATGCAATACTGAAAGGAAAAGAGCGGAAAAAATAACTCTATAGCTACTATGCCTCTATCTAAATGCTCAAGGAGTGATACAGATGAAAATGATGCATCGACTCTAACCCACCATACTCAATCAACCCAATCACAGTGACTGCCACATAGGGTCCAGTCAAATCTGCGCCCACCTACGGCCGTTACATCCAAGGAGGACCGGACTTACGTATGGCGTCCGTGACTGCCAAAACTAGCCCAGCCAGAGGGACTATGTCGACAAGTCGCGTTAGCAAAGTAACAGGCCCAACTCCGGAGTGGCACTCGAGGGGTGCGACCCCACGGAGAAAAGTAGAAGCGCATCTCTATCGAGCTCAATATGGCTCATGCAGGCTATAGTCCAATCCACGATCAACAAGATCGACAGTATCCAAATCACCTCTCTACCCACTAACAGGAAACACTCGAATAGTCATGACCGCTGTCAACCCGACGGCTCCCTAAAAAGAACATCAACTCGACATGCAAACTCGCTAGCTGGGTACACTCCACAGCCGACAACAATGAAGGGTCCGGGAATCCCGAAAGACTAGAACCTACAACCCAAATCAAACAAGAACAGGCTCTAGGCATAGCCTCTCATTGTTCTCGACCCAAAGAAAAAGGCAGCCCTTGAAACCCAAATCACTCGAATCCTCTCGAGTGGAAAAGTTTACAGGAAAAATATGACATTTATTACTGAAAACCATTTTTCACTCAAACCCACGCGGGGTGATGACTAAAAGTAGTTCCTTTTTGAAAAACCATCTTGATTTGAGAAAAATCTATTTTTAATAATTTTTTTTTTCTTTTTTCTTTTTTTTTTCAATCTACTTTCTTGTCTTCAGAGTTTTCCCTTATTTTGTTCGTGTCAACAAACAATTCAAAATATCTCGACTTTTTCAGAACATATCCGAATCAAATAGCAATGATTCGAAGCACTTCGTTTTACATTACACTATTTCAAAAACCTAAGAACTTGCACCTCGTTTTACATTACACTATTTCGAAAACCTAAGAAATCGATCGTATGAATACGTAAAATACAGAATTTTCAATTCTAGTAGGAAAAGGTGAAAAACGGATATATTTTTTTTTATTTTTTTTCCTTTGTTCTTCTTCTCCCCCTCTCCCCCTTTTGTACTAGCAATTATATTACATGATTTATATTGTAATCAGTGCATACTACAAAAAAAAATTTAATATACCATAATATAACAAATATCGACGCTTTAAAAAATGCTGCTATAAAAACTGACTATTATATCAAACTAATTTATTAAATAATAAATTTTATTATTATTTTTAATTTTTTAATACTTTAAAATATTAAAATATATTTTACTGATACTTGACATAAGAATCAGTACATATACGACAACTCTTTATTTATAGATACTTTAACCAAAAGCTTTCAAATATGAGAAAGGAGAGACCAATATTTTAAGTGTTATCTATTTTATCCGGATTTATTTAATTTATTCTACTAAAAATGTACATTTTAAATTTATTCCACATTATTTCCATCCGAGCAATGCACCGGTATTTAATCAACTAAATTGAATTGTAAAATTTGATTATAATAATTTAAATTTTTTGAATTAAAAATTTCAACTTTTACTTAGGAAACCGAAGTGTAATTTAATTAGCTGTTGAAATATAAAAAATACTTCCGCATGAATCCATATAGTCCCCTTATGTTTTTCCTTTTTTTTATTGTTAATATTAATATTATTTAATTATATTTAATAATGATAATTTTTTTTATTAATGAGATAAGTATTTCTTTTACGAGGCAATAATTTGTTGACATGCCAAAATTATATTTAATTAAATTTAATAATTATATTTTTTTTAATTATTATTGTTGGCGTAAAAAAATAGCACCGTGTCGGTTCGTCTATTTGAATTATTCAGACTGTGTTGGGCTATTCCTTCCAGGCCCGTCCGTCCGGCCCGACACAGCTAACTAAAGCATGAATCGGACCGACTACCAACTAGCGCTATTTTTTTTGCGCCAATAATAATATTTTTTATAAAAATAATTTTTGTATACTTAAGTGAAGACTTTTTTTTTTTTTTTTTAGCAAAAAATAAAAACTTGCGTGAAGAAACTGCCTCGCATTAAGACTTGAATGACAGAAAGGTATTGGACCTCTTCCTCTAGAAAAAAAATATATATATATTTTTTTATACATGTATATGTAATTATAAATTATTTAATTTATGAATATATTTATATATTTATTATAGGTCTTTTGGCATAAAAATTGTTCGGTTTTGTATTTTTTTCAAAATTAGACCGTCTTTCTTATTTTTGTAGATTATTACTAATTTTTTTTTTTTTAAAAAAAACTAAAGTGTTTAGTTATTAAGATTGAATGTGAAAAAAGTATGTTTCTTTAAATTTTAAATTATATACGTAAAAAACGCAATCAAAATATCTATATAATTTATCATTTCAATTGAGGAAAGGAGTTTATCGAAGCTGTTTGATAAAATTAGAGAGTCCAATAAGTCAAAATTAAACGTTCAGTCGTTTATTTGCAAAATAATTAGAATTTAGGAATTCTTTGTACATTTTTCGAGTCACGTCCTTCACGCTTGAGTTGTTCTCCACTATTGTTTGACAGTTGACTTCAAATCAAAGTCGTCCCAACTACCAACTACAAGTCAGCGTTGAACAGTTGGTTTAGCCTTCTATAATTATCTCTCCAACACCCTATACTCTCTCCACAGACAAGAAAGAGAAGAACCACCACCACCACCACCACCACCACCACCACTAAACATGGTTACGGATGCAACAAACCCTTATCTTATATTACTCTTCCTTCTCCTCCTCCTCGGTCGAGGGCTCACATTAGTCGTGGCAGGATCTTACAAGAACCTGACCATGGGCTCTAGTCTCAGCTCGTCAGGGCCCAACTCCTCCATCTTCTCTCCATCTGGTGACTTTGCGTTCGGCTTCTGGCCCCTCGACGACAACTCCTCCCTCTTTCTTCTCGCTGTGTGGTTTAGTGCCACCTCACCGCAAGTCGTTGTTTGGTTTGCCACAAACAGCACCAATCCGGTGCATGTGCCAGCAAAGTCAACCCTATACTTTACCCAGGCTGGCCAGCTCTCACTTTCCGACCCAACCGGTCAGGAAGTATGGAGCCCTGACACAACAAATGCGGCTGGCGTTAGTCTTCTCGACTCAGGCAACCTCATTCTCTATGATAGTAGTGGAGCCATTCCGTGGCAAAGCTTTCAAAATCCAACTGACACAATTCTCCCGGGACAATCCTTGGCTGAGAACTCAGAACTCCGATCCAAAATGACCGACTTGGACTTCTCCCTAGGTCGATTCGAGCTAGCGGTCCAGAGCGATGGCAATTTGGTCTATTACCCAATCGCCATTCCCACGGGCAACAGATACCATGCCTATTGGGCCTCCAATACCCAATATGACACAAATTTACAATTCATCTTTAACTCATCTGGCTCGCTCTATTACAAGACAGATAACACCAGCCAGAGGCCCTTCACTTTAGCTGCTATATACTCCCCCACCGACTACTACCAACGTGCCACGCTGGATCCAGACGGTCCCTTACGCCTTTATATTTATTCCAAAAACAACACCAATAGCAATTGGACCATCGTCGGAATGTTCCCTACCAACCCTTGCAAAATGATCTACAACGACGGCGAAAGCGGCGCCTGTGGGATCAATGCATATTGCAACTTTGACGACAATCAGGAAACGCGGCTCAACTGTAAGTGCGTGTTAGGATTCAAGTTCGTCGATACAAATCGTACTTACTTAGGCTGCGTACCAGACTTCACTGTGCAGAGTTGCGACGAGTACCAGAGCAGCCAGTACACGTTCAAGGAGATGCCGAACACGGATTGGCCAACCAACAGCTACGCGCACTACATACCGACCAATGAAGACACGTGTCGAGCATCATGCCTAGCTGACTGCATATGCAGTGCAGCAGTCTTTCAGGGGTCGGACTGTTGGAAGATAAAGATGCCATTAACCAACGGTTGGCAAGGAATGAGTGTAGGGGGGAAGGCTCTTATCAAAGTGCCCATAACCAATGCTTTCTTGCCTACCCCGGGATCGCATAACCTGATAACTATAGTGAAGAAAGATCGAAGCACACTAATCCTCATCATCTCTGCCCTCTTGGGTAGCTCCGGATTCCTCAACATGCTCTTCATAATCACCGCGACTATTATCTCCATCTCCTTCTGCAACCGCATGAAAGATAAGAAGAATCAAATTGACTCGACCATGTTGGGGTCGAACCTAAGAGTCTTCACATACAAAGAATTGGAAGAAGCCACCAACAACTTTCAAGAAGAGCTCGGCAGTGGAGGTTTCGGTATAGTATACAAGGCGGCTTTGGCCGCAGAATTTCGCATGGCCATAGCTGTGAAGAAGTTGGATCGGGTGGCCAAGGAATCAGAGCAAGAGTTCACAAACGAGGTGCGGTCGATCGCACAAACCCATCACAAAAATTTAGTCAAGCTACTCGGATTCTGCAACGAGGGGAGCCATCGAATGCTGGTGTATGAGTACATGAGCAACGGCTCGCTAACAAGCTTTCTGTTCGGAAGCACCCGGCCCGAGTGGAACAAAAGGGCCCAGATAGTAGTGGGGATCGCGAGAGGTCTTTTGTATTTGCATGAGGAGTGTACTACCCAAATAATTCATTGCGACATAAAATCTCAAAACATACTGCTCTGCGATAATTTCCTCCCCAAGATATCAGATTTCGGGCTTGCGAAGCTCCTTCGCGCCGACCAAACTCGGACCAACACCGCCATCAGAGGAACCAAAGGGTACGTCGCGCCCGAGTGGTTCAAGAACTCGGCAGTCACTGCGAAGGTCGATGTGTATAGCTTTGGCGTCCTGTTGCTAGAGATCGTATGCTGTAGGAAGAATGTTCAGACGGAGGCGACGACCGAGGAGGCAGCGGTGCTTACATATTGGGCTTACGACTGCTTTAGGGATGGCAGACTGGACCTCCTAGTGGACGGCGACGAGGAGGCGATGATCGATGTGAGGAGGGTGGAGAGATTTGTAATGGTAGCCATTTGGTGCATTCAGGAGGAGCCGTCGTTAAGGCCGTCAATGCGGAAAGTGGCTCAGATGTTAGAGGGTGTAGTCGCAATCGCCGTTCCACCTGATCCTTCTTCTTACATCAGTTCAATATTGTAACTTCTTCGAAAAGTTAGCATGTCTACATTTCTTTACCATAGTTCTTGCAATTGTAACCCACTCATCAAACAATTCATCCTCCTTTTTTACATTGAAAAATAAAGAACATAAAATGAAAGTACTTCCAATTTGTCCTCAGTATTCAAAAACGGGTAATGCATAAAGGACCAAAGGGAGGAGAAAACGGGCGGGGACGCCCGATAGTGTGGCCCCTACGTCTACAATGAAGACGTTGCACGTGACACTCCGAGGAATCGTCGATGAGATAACGCACGAGACGCGTCACCACCAGGTTCGATGTTCGGAACGTCCTCCGCAGAGCGATCTTCGTCGCAATGTTGCTTAGCCACTCTTTTTGCATGAGACCCTCTGTTATCTCATATCTAAACAACCCTAGGGTTATAGAGTTCACTCTTAAGCCATCACCTGCGCGCATAGTAAGTTCAACTTAAATTTGAGGTTTAAATTTACTTTCAGTTCCTGTTTTAAACTTAACGCAAATTACGCAGTAAATGATAGGTTGAATTTGTCGTTTCGTTTCACCATTGTCACACATTTGAAATGCAAAACAAGTTTGAAATTGTGCAAGAAATGTGAAAGTTTTTCGTACATAATACAAGAAATTGTACCATAAAATCTCATTTTCATGCACACCATCTAGTACATCCAAATGACAATTCCAAGTTTAAGCTACTCAAGAACGATTCATTTAATATTATGTAGGGTTAAATAATGTTACGGCGATCGCACAAATAGAAACAAAATAAAAAACGATCAGCAAACAAGCAAATCTCAAATATACGACAGAAGATAAAGAATACAAAGATTTATATATAAAAAAAATTTATAGAAAAAAAAGCTAAAGACGAAATAGCAAAATTTTACTATCTGAGAAAAGAGAATACAATAATATTCTGTGTACATCGCTCGATCTCGTTAGGATCAAAGAAAATAAGAATAAGTATTTTTTAACGGATTTTTCTTATCAGATCCAATCCATATCGCGGGAGCTCCGCCCTCTGCACCCCGTCTAATGTTAGTAGTGGAGTTCGGGATCGGGCCCATCGGTCCGAACCGTTCACTTTCCATCACAAACATCAAATTTTTCTTTCTCAAAATATTTTTTCAAAATTTATATTTTTCTTGCACAAAATATTTTTTTTAAATTTATCGTCGCAGATCAAAAAATTAAAATCGATACAATTACCAATTTCAACACACATCTAACAAATAATATACTAAAATGATGTTAATTTCACTGTGATACTAAATTTAGGAAAATAATTGGACTAATAAGCAAATACTTAAAGGATATAAGTTGATGGAAACCAATCAGGCATGGTATCAATAAATCATTCAATAAAAGGAGATTAAATAAAATTGATGATCATTTTTAAAAAAAATCTTAGTAGGCTCATTATGCCATCATTCAAAAAAAAAAAATATTTAGTCCTCAAACTACGTGACCGTTGATATTTTGGTCCTCAATTTATTATATTTTTTTTTTCAAACTTTTTGGATTGTTACAAATATATTCTATAATCTAATTCAGTTGATATAAATATTAAGATACCGCTAATATAGAAGTAATGTAATAATTTTGTGATTGCTGATGGGACAATAACTAATGCGGCATATTATTTTTACATCAACGATATGCTAAAAATTTAATCAACTAAATTGGATTGTGAAACTTGTATATAATAATTCTAAAAGTTCGAACCAAAAATTGCATCCCATTAAAATTTGAGGACTATAGTGTTACACGCCTCATAATTTGAGGACCAAACGTGTAATTTATTTTTTTTTTTTTCAGTAATATGATTATCACATTCTAGATTTTTAATATTATTTAATTTTATTTAATAATGATATTTTTTTTATTAAATCAGTATGAGATCTTTAGATTGTTATAAATAAGTATGAGAACTTTCAATTTTAACAATTAGACACCCTAAATTTTATAAAATAACTTAATAGACCCTTCTCCTTAATTAAAGTTTACTGACTATACAATTATTCTAATCAAATGTCTTACATATTATCTTATAAAATTTCAAAATACAAAAAAAATATTTTTTCTATTCTACTATTATATTAAAAAGAGAACAAAACTCAAAAGTTGATACTTATTCTTGTTCTTTAATCCTCGCATTTAATTATTAAAATTAAAAGTAAAAAAAAATGATTTTTTAAATATTTTAAAGTGATATAAAAGTATGTGAAAGACATGTGGACAAAACAACTAATAATTAGTCATTTTAATTGAAGAGAAGAATCTGTTAAATTATTTGATAACATTTAAAGAGTCTAATTATTAAAATTTAAAGTTCAGACCTCTATTTGCAAAAAAAAAAAAAAAAAAAAAAAAAAAAAAAAAAACCCTCAAAGTTTAGGGGCTCTTTGTACATTTTTCCAGTTACGTTAACTTCACGCTACAAATGTTCACCACTAATTTTTTTTTTTTTTGCCGTGTTTGACTCCAACTCAATGTGGACCCAGCAGCAAGTCAACAGTCAAGTCGACGGTCAACAATTTGATTAGCCCTCTATAATATCTTTCCATACTCTTTCCACAGCTATGAAAAAGAAGAACCCCCACCACCACACCACTAAACATGGTTATGGATGCAACAATCCCTTCTCTTCAATTTATCTTCCTCCTCCTCTTCGGCCGAGGGATTTCATTAGTCGCGGCCGAATCTTATCAGAACCTGACCACGGGCTCTAGTCTGAGCTCGTCTGGGCCAAACTCGTCCCTTTTTTCTCCATCTGGTGACTTCGCGTTCGGCTTTTGGCCCCTCGACGACAACTCCTCCCTCTTCCTTCTCGCTGTATGGTTCAATGCCACCTCACCGCAAGTCGTTGTTTGGTTCGCCACCAACAGCACTAGTCCGGTGCAGGTACCAGCTAAGTCGACCCTCCGTCTCATCAAGGCCGGCCAGCTCTCACTTTCTGACCCAATCGGTCATGAAGTTTGGAATCCAAACACAACCAATGTGACTGGCATTAGTCTCCTCGACTCCGGCAACCTCGTTCTCTACGCTAGTAACGGAGCTATTACGTGGCAAAGCTTTCAAAATCCAACTGACACGATCCTTCCGGGCCAGTCCTTGGCTGAGAACTCCAAACTCCGATCCAAAATGACTGACTCGGATTTCTCCCTAGGTCGATTCGAGCTAGCGGTCCAGAGCGATGGCAATTTGGTCTTTTATCCAATCGTCATTCCCACCGGCAACAACTACCATGCCTATTGGGCCTCCAGTACCCAATATGACAGAAATTTACAAGTCTTCTTTAACTCATCTGGCTCTCTCTATTACAAGACAGATAACACCAGTCAGACCCCCCTCATCTCAGCTGCCATATACTCACCCACCGACTCCTACCAACGTGCCACGCTGGATCCGGACGGTGCCTTACGCCTTTATATCTACTCCAAAAACAACACCAATAGCAAGTTGACCAACACGTGGACCGCCGTTGGAATGCTCCCTGCCAACCCTTGCAAAACGATCCAGACCGACAGCGACGGTGGCGGCGGCGCCTGCGGGATCAATGCGTACTGCAACTTCGACGACAATCAGCAAACGCAAATCAACTGTAAGTGCGCATTAGGAGGCAAGTTCATCGATACAAATCGTACGTACTTAGGCTGCGTACCAGACTTCCCTGTACAGAGTTGCGACAAGTACCAGAGCAGTCAATACATGTTCGAGGAGATGCCAAACACGGATTGGCCAAGCAACAGCTACGCGCACTACATAACGACCAACGAAGACACATGTCGAGCATCATGCCTAGCCGACTGCATATGCAGTGCGGCAGTCTTTCATGGGTCAGACTGTTGGAAGATAAAAATGCCATTAACCAACGGTTGGCAAGGGATGAGTGTAGGGGGGAAGGCTCTCATCAAAGTGCCCAAAACCAATGCTTCCTTAACATCTCAGAGATTGCAAAGTCCGACAACCATGGCAAGGAAGGATCAGAGCACGCCGATCCTTATCATCTTTGCCATCTTGGGTTGCTCTGGATTCCTCAACTTGCTCTTCATAATCCTTGTGGCCATCGTCTCCTTCTCCTTCTGCAGCCGCGCAAAAAATAAAAAGAATCAAATAGACTCAGCCATGCTGGGTTCGAACCTTAGAGTATTTACATACAAAGAATTGGAAAAGGCCACAAACAACTTTCAAGAAGAGCTCGGCCGTGGAGCTTTCGGTATAGTATACAAAGGGGCCTTGACCGTGGAGTTCCGCACGGCCATAGCCGTGAAGAAGTTGGATCGGGTGGCCAAAGAATCCGAGCAGGAGTTCACGAACGAGGTGTGGTCAATCGCACAAACCCATCACAAAAATTTAGTCGAGCTGCTCGGATTCAGCAACGAGGGGAACCACCGGATGTTGGTGTATGAGTACATGAGCAATGACTCACTAACAAGCTTTCTTTTCGAAAGCACACGGCTTGAGTGGAACAAAAGGGCACAGATGGCAGTAGGGATCGCGAGAGGTCTTTTGTACTTGCATGAGGAGTGTACTACCAAGATCATTCATTGCGACATAAAGTCTCAGAACATACTGCTTGACGATGATTTCATCCCCAAGATATCAGACTTCGAGCTCGCGAAGCTCCTTCACGCCGACCAGACTCGAACCAACACTGCCATCAGAGGGACCAAAGGGTACGTTGCGCCTGAGTGGTTCAAGAACTCGGCGATCACCACGAAGGTGGACGTGTACAGCTTTGGCGTCTTGCTGCTGGAGATCGTATGCTGCAGGAAGAATGTTCAAACGGAGGCGACAACCGAGGAGGCAGCGGTGCTTACATATTGGGCTTACGACTGCTTTAGGGACGGCAGACTAGACCTCCTTGTGGACGGTGACGAGGAGGCGATGATCGATGTGAGGAGAGTGGAGAAATTTGTAATGGTAGCCATATGGTGCATTCAAGAGGAGCCGTCGCTAAGGCCGTCGATGCGAAAAGTGGCTCAGATGCTCGAGGGCGCGGTCGCAGTCGCCATTCCACCTGATCCTTCTTCTTACATCAGTTCAATCCTGTAACTTCTTCGAAATGCACTTAATATGTCTACATTTTTATACCATAGTTCTTGCAATTATAAACCATTCATAGAGAAACTTCAAACATTTATATTATCTAACCTTAGTTATATTGTATTGTCAATAACTAAATATTCTAAAATAATAATATATTTTTTCATAATTAGAAAATTCATAATACAGATAACATATCACTACATTACTATTTACTAGTGTATTTATAGATCACATCTGCCACTAATAATAGAAAATTTTGAGTAGTTCACTTTGGAATGGACAAATCTAAAATTCAAAGACGAATCGGGCCATAATGTATCGTTTGGATGTGGCTTATATCGGAATGAGTTATACCAGGTATAGGGATAAACTAAGGAATAAACCTGGTTTAAACCTAAATTGTGTTTGGTTGAAAATGAGGGATAAACCTGGTTTAAACCTGGTGTAAGAAAATAGGTGTTTGGATTGGGGTTTTAGAAAAAGAGGTATAAAGTTGACTTTTTGTTTTAATGACGATGTGACCTTTACTTTTATGTATATTATAAATTTGATAATTAAAAAATGTATTAGAATATTTTAAGTAGGAGTAAAAATTTTAATTTTTAAATTTATATAAATTTTATAAAAATTATAAAAAAATTATATAAATTTTACAATTTTAAAATTAATATTATTTTTTAAAATTATAAATTTATAAATATATATAATATAATAAAATATAAATATATTTATATTTTTAATAAAATATAAATATATATATAAATTTATAAAATATAAAAAATTAATTTTAAATTATTTATAAATTTATAATTTAAATATTTTTTAAAATTTAAATATTCTAATTAAAAAAACTAAGTAAAATTTAAATATTTTAAGTAGAAGTAAAAATTTTAATTTTTAAATTTATATAAAATTTAAAAAAATTATAAAAATTTATATAAATTTTATAATTTTAAAATTAATATTATTTTTTAAAATTATAAATTTATAAATATATATAATTTAATAAAATATAAATATATTTATAATTTTAATAAAATATAAATATATATAAATTTATAAAATTTTAAAAATATAAATTTATAAAATTATAAAAAATTAAAATTTATAAAATTATAAATTTATAATTTAAATATTTTTTAAAATTTAAATATTCTAATTAAAAAAAATTCAAAAGAAAAAAAAAAACAAAAAAAAAAAAACCAAAAACCCCTTCCCAAGGCTCTGACAGCCTTGGGAAGGGGCTGGTTTAAATCCGGGCCCGGTGGGTTTAAGGTGGGATATCCCCACCCCAAACCCATGGATATCCCCGTTTGGGGGATATCCCCAAACGGGGATATTCCAATTCTGTTTGGGAATAAAGGGGGGATATCCTCCCTCTATCCCCTTCCCAAACAGAGGCTAAATGAATTAGGTCATTTTCATTTGAGAATGAAATAGAAATCAAAATCTAATTTCTGTAAAACAATCAGTAACTATTGGAATGGATGAATCTCATTCTGATTCCATAGTTTAAAATAAGTGAAAATTTAAAATATCTAACATAAAAACTGTTCGAAGACTCAAATGAAACTCAACTAAAAGTTGGAAGACTACTATAGTGAAATATACACTATTAATCAATGTTTTAAAATTCAGGTCAAATAGCAATCCAAAAATATTAACCACTAACGTCATATTAATTATTAATTTTAATATTATTATACAAATATATATATATATATATATATATATATATATATATATATTATTATTATTATTTTAGTATCATACTTAATTATAAAATACTATTTTCTAAATCAAATTAAATAGATATAAGTTTAAAATTTTACTTTTTATAAAATTATTATGTGTTGTTATATATATATCAGTTGTACTTTTCAAGTAATTAAGGGAGAGGAGAAAATTAAAGAGAAAAGAGAGACAACAATAAAGAGAGTAATTAATGAAGGAGGGGAAAAAAAAAAAAAAGAATTTAATTTATTCTATCAAAAAAGTGGGATCTAAATTTATTCTACATTTTTTTTTTATTTGAGCGACATGTAAATATTTAAATAATTAAATTAAGTTATGAAATTTGAGTATAATAGTTTAAGATTTTTGAATTAAAAACTGCAACTTTAAGCAACCAAAGTGTAATTTAGTTTTTATAAATAAGCATTAGAACTTTTAATTTTAACAATTAGGCGTCCTAAATTTTATTAAATAATTTAATAGACACTTCTCTTTAATTAGAATTACTAATTATACAACCATTCTAATCAAATATGTTACTTATAATCTTATAAAATTTCAAAATACAAATTTTTTTTTTTTTTCTATTCTACTATTATATTAAAATAAAAGGAGAACAAAACTCAAAAGTAGATGCATATTCCTGTTCTTCAATCCTCACATTTAATTATTAAAAATAAAAGTAAAAAATATTTTTTTAAAATATTTAAAAGTGATATAAAATTATGTGCGAGACATGTGGGCAAAACAACTAATAATTAGTAATTTTAATTGAGGAGAGTAGTATGTTAAATTATTTGTTAATATTTAAAAAATATAATTATTAAAATTAAAAGTTTAGATGGCTGCTTTAAAAAAACCTTAAAGTTTAGGGGCTCTTTGTACATTTTTCCAGTTACGTTATCTTCACGCTACAAATGTTCACCACTAATTTTTTTTTTTGCCGTGTTTGATTCCAACTCAATGTGGACCAAGCAGCAAGTCAACACTCAAGTCGACGGTCAACAATTTGATTAGCCCTCTATAATATCTTTCCATACTCTTGCCGGAGACATGGAAAAGAACAATAACCACCACCACCACCACCACTAAACATGGTTATGGATGCAACAATCCCTTCTCTTCAATTTATCTTCCTCCTCCTCCTCGGCCGGGGGATTTCATTAGTCACGGCCGAATCTTATCAGAACCTGACCACGGGCTCTAGTCTGAGCTCGTCAGGACCCAATTTCTCCCTCTTTTCTCCATCTGGTGACTTTGCGTTCGGCTTCTGGCCCCTCGACGCCAACTCCTCCCTCTTCTTTCTAGCTATGTGGTTCACTGCCACCTCACCGCAAGTCGTCATTTGGTTCGCCACCAACAACGCTAGTGCGGTGCAGGTACCAGCTAAGTCGACCCTCCGCCTCACCCAAGCCGGCCAGCTCTCACTTTCTGACCCGACCGGTCAGGAAGTCTGGAACCCATATGTACCCTATGTGACCTACGTTAGTCTTCTCGACTCCGGCAACCTTGTTCTCTACCGAAGTGACGGAGCCATTGCGTGGCAAAGCTTTCAAAATCCAACTGACACGATCCTTCCGGGCCAGTCCTTGGCTGAGAACTCAAAACTCCGTTCCAAAATGACTGATTCAGACTTCTCCTTAGGTCGATATGAGCTAGCGATCCAGAGCGATGGCAATTTGGTCTTTTATCCAATCGCCATTCCCACCGGCAACAACTACCGTGCCTATTGGGCCTCCAATACCCAATATGACACAAATTTACAAGTCATCTTTGACTCATCTGGCTCGCTGTATTACAAGACAGATAACACAAGCCAGATCCCCCTTATCTCAGCTACCATATACTCCCCCACCGACTACTACCAACGTGCCACGTTGGATCCAGACGGTGCCTTACGCCTTTATATTTATTCCAAAAACAACACCAATAGCAAGTGGACCGTCGTCGAAATGTTCCCTACCAACCCTTGCAAAATGATCCAAAACGACGGCGACGGCGGCAGCGGCGCCTGTGGGATCAATGCATATTGCAACTTTGACGACAATCAGAAAACGCGGCTCAACTGTACGTGCGCGTTAGGATTCAAGTTCGTCGATACAAATCGTACTTACTTAGGCTGCGTACCAGACTTCACTGTGCAGAGTTGTGACGAGTACCAGAGCAGCCAGTACACGTTCAAGGAGATGCCGAACACGGATTGGCCAGGCAACAGCTACGCGCACTACACACCGACCAATGAAGACGCATGTCGAGCATCATGCCTAGCCGACTGCATGTGCAGTGCTGCAGTCTTTCAGGGGTCGAACTGTTGGAATATAAAGATGCCATTAACCAACGGTTGGCAAGGGATAAGTGTAGTGGGGAGTGCTCTTATCAAAGTGCCTAAAACCAATGCTTCATTCCTTACCAAAGGATCACAAAATTCAATAACTATGGTGAAGAAGGATCGGAGCACACTAATCCTTGTCATCTCTGCCCTCTTGGGTAGCTCCGGATTTCTCAACATGATCTTCATAATCACTGCGGCTATTATCTCTTTCTCCATCTGCAACCGCACAAAAGATAAGAAGAATCAAATAGACCCGACAATGTTGGGGTCGAACCTAAGAATCTTCACATACAAAGAATTAGAAGAAGCCACCGATAACTTTCAAGAAGAGCTCGGTAGCGGAGGTTTCGGTATTGTATACAAAGGGGCCTTGGCTGCGGAGTTCTGTATGGCCATAGCTGTGAAAAAACTAGATCGGGTGGCTAAGGAATCTGAGCAGGAGTTCACGAACGAGGTGCGATCGATTGCACAAACCCATCACAAAAATTTAGTCAAGCTACTGGGATTCTGCAACGAGGGAAACCATCGAATGCTAGTGTATGAGTACATGAGCAATGGCTCGCTTACAAGCTTTCTTCTTGGAAGCACCCGGCCCGAGTGGAGCAAAAGGGCGCAAATAATAGTGGGGATAGCGAATGGCCTTTCGTACTTGCATGATGAGTGTACTATCCAGATCATTCATTGCGACATAAAGTCTCAGAACATATTGCTCGACGATGATTTCATCCCCAAGATATCAGACTTTGGGCTCGCAAAGCTCCTTCGCGCCAACCAAACTCAGACCAACACCGTCATCAGAGGAACCAAAGGGTACGTTGCGCCCGAGTGGTTCAAGAACTCGGCAGTCACCGCGAAGGTCGACGTGTATAGCTTCGGCGTCTTGTTGCTAGAGATAGTATGCTGCAGGAAGAATGTGCAGACGGAGGCGACGACCGAGGAGGCAACGGTGCTTACATATTGGGCTTACGACTGCTTTAGGGAAGGCAGACTGGACCTCCTGGTAGACGGCGACGAGGAGGCGATGATGGACGTGAGAAGAGTGGAGAGATTTGTAATGGTGGCCATATGGTGCATTCAGGAGGAGCCGTCGCTGAGGCCGTCAATGCGAAAAGTGGCTCAGATGCTCGAGGGCGCTGTCGTAGTCGCTATTCCACCTACTACTTCTTCTTACATCAGTTCAATCGTGTAACTTCTTCGAAAAGTGCTTAATATGTCTACATTTTTTACCATAGCTCTTTCATTTGTAACCCTTTCATAGAGAAATATTAAACAATTCATCCTCCTTTTACATTGAATAACGAAGACCATATAATGATAAAGGACTAAAGGGAGGAGAAAATGGGGACACCGGGTAGCGTGGCCCCAGCGTCGACGATGAAGATGTTGCCCGTGACATACTCCGAGGAGTCGTCAATGAGATACCGCACGAGAGACGTCACCGCCGGGTTCGATGTTCCGAACGTCCTCAACGGAACGGTCTTCGTCGCGATGTTGGTTAGCCACTCTTTTTGCATTAGACCCTCTGTTATCTCAGATTTAAACAAGCCTGGGCTTATAGAGTTCACTCTTATATTGTGCAACCCCAGCTCCAATGCCATCACCTGCAAAATATGAATCTATGCTTCCGATAAATTGCGAAAAGAAAGTCTCAAGCAAATGTCAAAGTTTCAAGTTCAGATCAATGTTACCTTGCTGGCGGAATTAACACCGGCTTTCGAGGCGGAATAGGCTACTCCTCCTGGCAGTTGTCCTCGTTCGAGACCAGCGATCGACGAAATATTAATCACCGAGCCTTTCAGCTTCGCATCGCGCATCCTTCTGCATACGTATTTCGACACCAGCCATAAGCCGGTTAGATTGGTAGTCATATTTCTGTCCCATTCCTCTTCTGACCAATCTAGCGGCGAATACACACCACCTGAGACATGTATACTAACAAGTTACAGCAGGAATCGAAATTTTCGCAGCAAACGTAACACAAGAAAGTTCGTGATGAATATGCGAAAAAGAAAAAAGTATGACAGGAAAGATCAAACCAGGTTTTGTACTGTTTCAGAAACAATACAAACTAGAAAACCACTTACATTCAAATTCAACTTCTGATACATTGTTGATAAGTCGTTCGTTCTCTGTCAGATTAAAATGACAATTCCAAGCTTAAGCTACTGAAGAACGATTGATTGGTCTAAACTTATGTACACAACATATATTCCTCCTCATGTTTACTTTAAAACAAGTGATTGGAGGTTGTTTTCGGCAATTGGATTGCCGATAAGCCTAAGGGCCTCGAGGGATTTGGATTCACGACATCCCGTGGTCTGTAAATGCTTTTTAAGTTAGCAGAGAACAGTGCGGTAATAGTATGTAAACAAAATGTAAATACTTTAAGTTAATATTGTTTGAACTGAGTAAATATTGAATTCAAAGCGATAATCGACTGGAAACCAATCAGACATGAAATCAAGAAATCTTTCAATAAAAAGAGATAAATAAATGCTGATCATCCCTAAGAAATTTATACGGCCCAATGAAAGATTGGAGTTTACAAGGCCCATTAAGACCCATGTAGGCCCATTATGGCATCATTTTCTTTGCCTTTCCTTGTAACTAACTTTGATAGTGGCCATTTACAAATTGATGCTCAAGTGATTTTTTTTATTGAGATTATTGCCTGTGTACCCCTGAAATCTGAAGAAATATCTGATTTACTCCTTTTATTTTTTTCGTTCCAATATACCCTTCATACGTTCCACCGTTATTAAAAATACCTATTTTGTCCCTATCTACCAAAACTATTAAAAATTTTAAGGGTACATAAGAAAAGTTTGTTATGGTAGAAGGGTACATTTGAAAAGGCAAAATGATAATTTCACACAGATAACGGCAGCTCCAAACAGTACACTAACAGAGTTTAACTTCAGGGATATTTTAGAATGAAGTTGGAACGTAAGAATGATAGTTTTAATATTAGCCTTCTAAGAGGGATAAATCTAAAAACAGAAAAATTCTTAGAGGTATATAGAAAATTGCCACTTTTTTATTTTTGGTTACAGAGTTAGTGCTATAGGAACCTAGGTAGATACTCAAAAACAGTTTCTGCACAAATAAAAGACACTAATTAAGTTATTTGGTTGCTACAAATCGAGACATGACATCTGAGCTAGATATCAATTCTGAAAAATTAAACCACTAATAAAATAACACAGCTAGATATCTCTTGATGTCTTCTTCTCGGCTAAATGTTTTTTTTTATTTAGTTGACTTCTACCTAGAAGTGTCATTTGTCTATCCACAGAACATGTTCATGATTATGAAAACATCAGTTACCAGTAAAGTGAAACTACTGTACTAAACTGTATGATAGATCACATCTGTCACTAACCATCCTTAGAAAATCCCTACCTGTTTACCATTGAACTTTCATTGTTTTATATGCTGAATTATGTTAAAGCATTCTCATTATGGAAATAGCTACCAGATTATTACTAAATCTTGAACCAACTATGTAACAGCGTTCGACAGTACAGTAAAAGCCAAATAAATTACGATTTGAAACTCATCTCACGTTTTTAGTCAGCGATTGGTTATGATACTAACTATAACGCTGTTTTCACTTTTCAGAAAATCACCCATTCATTGTATGACTCTACCTCAGTCGAAACTCATCTTATCCTTTCGACTGATGATCGACTCTGATACCAACTATAACGCTCCACTTTTTAAAAAATATTTTATTTTAAAACTACTCTATTTCTAACATGCTTAGCTCTCTTAATTAACATCATAAATTTAATCATCATTCAAAATATTATAATCCGGCTAGAAAATTTAACCCTATCGTATATCTCATATATATAGAAATAATTTTAAATTCTGGCTGCGTTTGGTTCGGATATAAGCGAAAATTGGTTATTTCTGTGATAGGTATAAGTTCAGGTATAAGCAGGAATTAAAGTAATTTTATGTTTAGTTTAGTATAAGAGTTGTACCTGTGATAATAAAAATTGTATTTGGTAAGCTAAAGAGAAATAAGAAAAATAGAGAGAATTAAATTTTTAATTTAAGATAAAAATTTGACTGATATGATTTTAAATATTTAATTTAAAATATTTATTAAAAAAATTTATTAAAATTTATATTTTACTTATATATATAAAAAAATTATTAAATTTTTTTTTGTTTTTAAAAATTTATAATTTTTTTAAAATTCAAAAATTTGTATATAAAAATAGGTATAAATTTAAAAATTTTAAACATTTGGTATAAATTTGTATAGATTAATAAATAATAAAAAAAATTAAAAAAATTAAATTTTTAGATTTATTAAAAAATAAAATTAAAAATTTTTAAATTTTAAAAATAAAAAAAAGTTAAATTTTAATTTTATAAATTTAAATATCTTATAATTTAAAATTTTTTAATTAAAAAAAAAAAAAGAAAAAGAAAAGAAAGAAAGAAATGTGCTGTTCCACCATTTGGTGGGGGGGGGGAACAGCCCCTCCGATCTTTCTGTTTGTGTATAAGGAAGGGTATAACCCTTTTATCCTCCTTATATCCGATACCAAACGCCCCTATTTAGTGTGAACTTTTGGCCAATTTTCAATTTCAACATTAAAGACTCAGAACCATTGAAAGAGTTCCACTTTTGTCCTTACCATTTTTATCACTCAGTGTGTTAGTACATATGATGCATCATATTCATATGACGCAGCTCATGTTATGCAGTATTACAGATTATTTTTATATTATTAAATATATAAAATTTTAAAATTAGATTATTATTAATTTTGTATTTTCGTGTTAGATTTAATACAGTAATATAATATTAAATTATTGTATATATAAAAATTTATTTTATAAAATTTAGTAATCTTGACAAGAAAGTATAGTCTATTTTAAAATTACTCTTGTTTTTTAAATTTAATATTATTTTTTACTAAACTATAAGTTAATATAATTTGCACTTGAAATTAAAATTTGAATTTAAATTTAAATTTTTAAATTTGAAGAAAAATACGAATTTAATATTTTAATTTAAAATATTAAAATTTAAATTTTAAAAATTTTAAATAACTATAAATTTTTAAATTTGATAATTTAAATTTGATAATTTAAAATTTAAAATTAAAATTTTAAAAATTATGTATCGAAAGAATTTTGAGAAGGGGGAGAGATAAATTTTAAATTTTAACATTTTCGAAAAAAATTCTATATCATTTGTAATATTACATTACAAATCAAATTACAAATAGAATGAAACAAACACAAATCAAATTACAAATAAAATAAAATAAATACAATAATTCTAACAAAATTATCTATAATTCTAAGCAAATAATTCAAACAAAACACGTCTTTAGTCCATGCCATATTTCAATCCTACATGCCGTATAATATTTTCTCTCTTTTGAAATCGTTGGCTTAAAAGTAAAAGACAAAAGGAGAACTAATAAAGCATGATGTCACAACACAAATAGTGGGGAGGAACTAAAAATTTATATTCAAATTCGAATCTGATCAAAAATTTAAAATTCGAATTCGAAATAATTATTTTTTTTTTATAATATTTTAAAATATATTATATTAAATTTAAATTTTTAAAATATAAATTTAAATATAATATCATATATTTATATATACATGTATTATATAATATAAAATTAATTCAAATTCAGATCGGGTTTGGGTTCGGATTCTGATCAGGTACAGTTAAAATTCATGTCCGAATTCAAATCTGTCAGATTTTCGTTTTTTATATTCGTATCCGAATTCATATCCGTTTAATATCGAATAAATTTATTCCGTTCGGATTTGAGTTTGAATAAAATTTCAGTTATCCGTGCCCATTGGCATCCCTACACACAAACAGGCCAAAAATTGTTAAAAATTTAAAATATCTAACATAAATTTAGTTTAAGGACTGATATATATAACTTGACTAAGAACCATAGTATACCAAATTAATTACATAACAATCCATTTTGAATTGTAATCTTTCCATCCAAAGGACATAAATACTTAGGCCGGTTTGTTTGGCTGAAAGTGGAGAGTAAAATTATTTTCGATCGTAAGCGATCATTTTTGTTATTTGATTTACCGTAATAAAATTTGATTGACGTGAACCAAACTGAATTACAATAAAAAAAAATAAATAATAAAATAATAAAATACTATAAATGGCAAATATATTTAAATATATTTAGTTGTGATATTAATTACTTTTTTATTTAATTTACATATTTAAAATATAATAAAAATTAATTATTTAAGTTTTAATATTTTTTCATTTAGTTTGTATATTTATCGTGTGATGAAAATTAATTAGTCGAGTATTAATATTTTTTATACTATGATTTTATTATTGTAATGTTATAATTTATGTATAAAAAAATATTTCAGTTGTTTTTAATTATATTTTTTAATTATATAAAAATATACTTATATTATTTTTTATTTTTTATTTATTAAGTTATTTATTATTAATTTTTATCTAAACTCTACCTCAACCCAAAATTTATTTGGTGAAATAAAATATAAAATAAAATATAAAATGCTTGTCTTTGTTAGATCCGTATGTAAATTAATACAAAATAATCCAAAAAACACATGTAAATTATTATATAATTGTTCATCTATTTGAAAATATTATAAATGCTTATCGGAATCCATGCCTGCTGAAATACGTTTTCGGATCTTATCGTTTCTCAAACTCCGACAATAAAATCGCCTGGATTGAGTGCTTTCTGTCTAGATTCGTCGTCTAATTAATTTTGCTCTGAATGGAACAGGGCAAATTGACGGCAGGAATCCGACTCGGGACCACAACCCTTTTATATTCATATATTAGTTTAATTAGAGTCTTATAAATCCTAATTAGACTTGTATTGGGTTTCTACGCATTAATAATATATACCCAATAGATATTTTCAGAGTCCATATTAAATCACTTAAATTAGATAGTACATAATATAATTATAAATTTATATATTAGTCTATATATAAAAAAAAAATAAATCCAACATTCTTGTGATCCAGACATTAAAAGATTTCCATTAGTAGTTATAAGTTATAACCACCCAACATCCAAATAAAGGAACAATAAATATACCCATACAAACAATAAATGTGTGCTGATAATGCTAAATAAATTGTTATAAATAATAAAGGAGTTTTTGCTTATAATTTACCTTGATTATTATTGAAAGTTTTCAAATTTATCTTAAAATTATTATCCTTCTTAAATTCAATACTATTAGTCTATAAAAATTAAAAATATTTGAAGAAATTTTTAAAATCAACATGGGTAAGATATTTTAAAAATTTTGAATAATCCCAAAATATCTACAGTTTCTATACTATTATTCTGTATTGCCACTTAGCTCCTGAACTTTTTTTAAGCTCAACATGTGACTCTCTAAAAAAGAAAAAAAATTGTATATTTCAATTTAGTCACTCATTGTAAAAAATTCCTTTTTTTTTTTTTTTTTTTGTAAAATATTGTCCAATATTTACTAATTTCTATATATATATATATATATATATATATATATATATTAGAAAAAAATTATATTTATTTTACAAAATTGTAACTAAATATAAAATTTAAATTTTCATTATCAACCATCGTATTCTTACCCAATTACAATAGGTAAATAAAAATAACACTAAAATATTATAATTAAGCTTATAAAGATATTGACTGTTTCTAGCACAAGTGACAACGAATTTGATGATTAATATTTAAGATTTTAAATTTAAAATTGATTATTTTATATTTTTAATTAAATTTATTTCAAAATAAATAAATAATGTTACCTTTTTCTCAATAAATAAATAAATAAAAAGAGAGATAATCACCTCTGAACCCGGCGTTGTTCACCAGGGCGTCGATGCGGCCGAACGCGTCCCACGCGCTCGCCACCGCGGCCTCGATAGCGGCGGCGCCGGCGCTCACGTCGAGCTCCACCGCCGCGGCCCTCGTCATCGTCGACGATCGCGAGGCGTCGATCTCGCTGCAGAGCGATCTCAGCCGATCGACGCGGCGCGCCGCAGCGACGACCCGGCACCCCGCGGCGGCGAGGACGAGGCAGAGCTCGCGCCCGATCCCCGACGACGCCCCCGTCACCATCACCACCTTCCCCTCCGTCCCCATCCGGCCCCGGACCTTCTCGAACCTTCTTCTAGCGCCTCCTTCTCTTCCGAAGCTTACAGTACCATCTTCCGATAAGAAGCTAATCTCACATATGTAGCTACGCAGCAGCAGGAGAGAGAGAGAGAGGCGGGGTATTTATACGGGAGCGACTGCAGTCACACCGCATATAAAAAGCCTCGTTCATTGATTGGGATGATTACGACCGTCCAATTCACTGCCAACCTCGTGATGTAAAGGGTATGCTGTCTAATTTTTAAACAATTAATTTATTTAAAAATGTATACGGCACAAGGAACTAGAGATTTAACAAAATAAAAAAAAAAATGATAACATATAAGATAAAATAATAAATATACAAATTTATGTAAAAAAAAAATTAAAAAAATATTTTTTTATGTTTTATCGCTTGATCTCTTAAAAAAAAAAAAAAAAAAAAAAACAATATCCAAATTTTTTTTTCAACGAATTAAAAATATAAAATAAAGACGATTTTTAATTTCGGATTACATCTAACCTTATAAAGACGATTTTATTGATTAATTAATTAGCTCATAAAATATTTTCTAGAAGAAATTGTTTTTCACGAGAAAAAAACGTTCGTGTTCACCACCTAATCCAAGGATCGTACGGTGAAATGAACGGTGGAGATGGATTCAGTGGAAAGATCGAAGGGTGGATGGAGCGTTCCGCATAGAATCTTTTTTACGGCGTCAGCGATGACGCGTTTGTAAATGTATACAAGATGACGCGTAATAATAAATTGCAGCTAATGTAATTGCTGATGTTTGAAATTACGGCAAAAATATTATCTTAATACTTAGATTTTGTTTGAAATTATAAGAAATTATATTAAAAATATTTTATTTATTTTTATATATTAAAAAAAAAACGCAAATGCATACACTTGTCTAGGGATGGCAATCCAGCTTGCTGTTCACGAGTCAGCTCGTGTTAGGCTCGAAATAAGCTCGAGATCGAATCGCTCGTTTAGTAAACGAGCCGAACACGAGTCGAATTTTTCAGCTTATTTAATAAACAAGCCGAACACGAGCTGGGATCAGCTCGCTCGTATTCGGCTCGATAACAGCTCGAGAAATATATATATATATATATATATATATATATATATATATATATATAAACTTTACTATTTAAATTTTATACTATCAATTTTTCATAAATTTTAAATATTAAATTAAAATTTTAACTTTTTAATTTTCTTTCAACTTTACACATAATAGTAGGAATGAAAATCAAAATTATTGTTCGCGACACGAGCCGAAATTTTCAGCTCGGTATTTAAACGAGCCAGCTCATGTTTGGCTCGTTTATTAAACGAGCCGAACACGAGCCGACCCCAGCTCGCTCGTGTTCGGCTCGTTGACACCCCTACACTTGTCTAATGGATTGATATCAATACCAAACAGACAATTATACATTTATTAATTTATATTTAATTTTGTATATTATAATAAATTTATCTGAACGTTAGGTTTATTGTTGGATCTCTTACCATTAGGTTTATTACGGACCACAGCCACGCTCAAATTATTGGACTCACCTAACTCAACTGATTAGTCTCCTGAGTTCATTGTCACTGGACAAGAAGTTGAATCTATTTTCAACCCATGAATAAATAGCCAATAATTTATTTATATATTCTTTAAATTTTTTAAATTTTTTATTTATTCACTAATATTAAAAATAATGTTTTTCTTTCTTATATATTATCTAAGGTGAGAATGATAAATATTATAAATTAAAATCATTCAAAATCAAAGTGGTTGATATAAATTATTGCATGTAAAGAGTATAAAAAGTATACCTTTACCAATCTATTACCAAAATATCAAATAAATCTAAAATTCAACAGTAAAAAATGAATCAATTTTTTGATTTATAAGAATTTAGTTTTTAAAATTTATGGCTTTATACATAAAATTATATATAGGCTTTTCTAATATTATGGAACTCATACAATAAGGTCCTATTTGTAAACATTGAAATTTAATTCATAAGATTTTTTTTTTTTTCCTGTTGTATTATATTCAACCTCTCTATATAAAAAATTCATTGGTTTTCAGGTTTTGCCAAAATACTCTTTTTTCATTTTTTTTTTTGTTTTTTAAATTTAGTTAGAATTTTTAAAAATTCGACCAGAATATCATGATTATATTTTTCTCTCTTTTTTTAAATTTTTTTACTCGACGTTCGTTTTTCTTCTGATCATGGTTTATTTCTCTCATTTTCTTTTCCGCTTCCTCTCTCATCTTCTTCTCTTTTACAGTTTCAATATCTATACTGCACTCCACTCTTTTATCTCGGCTCCACTGTCGCCGATGATGTCAGCTCAGATCTGATATAAATTACGCAAGTGAACTTATAGCAGAGCGTATGGCCGTGGATGGTAACAACGATAACAGTACTAAAGAATTTAAGAATGACGGGACGGAAGAACACTTACTGTAGGGATAAAAATAAAAAAAAATATATATATATATATTAAAGTGGTCGGACCCGACCCAATCTGGTCCATTAAAAGGGGCCATTGTAGACCGGGTTTATTTGAAGGGCCGGAACTGAAACGAAGTCTTAATTGTGGAAAAATCTAGCGGGACGATACGTTTCGAGTCCGCCTTCTCCGCTCCCTTCCTTTCTCCGTCGAAACCCTCGACTCCCCCCATCTCTCTCTCGATCTCTCTCTCATCGATCTCTCCGAAGCTACGGCTCGCGATCGAATTCGCCCTAGGAGCTAGGCGTGCGATCGAGCGAGCTCTCGCGATGACGAGGAGGAATCGGCGTCGATGAGGCGGAATCTCGCGGTGTTTTGATCCAAATTGGGGCTCATTCGGGAGGAATCGCTGTTCCCGCTGCTTCTTCTCGGCGATTGCCGCGTTTTCTAGGGTTTTGGAGCTCGCTCTTGAGGTAACACGGCAATGGAGTATGGGCCTTCGGATAGTAGCGGTGAGTTGCGTAGATCCTGCTCACGTTTTTTCGCGATTCGTTGTAGTATATTTGCATCTAGTTCAATTGATCGCGCAAATTAATCTTTAATGTTGCTAGGGAGATTGCTGGGTAAGGTCGTTTAGGCTTAATGAGTTTGTGAGTTCTACGAGATCAGCGAATTAGGGTTTAGGGCGGAGATGTAGAGAATTAGCTCTAGGGTCTGCTACATTTACTTAAAATTCACATAATTTCACTTGTTAGCTGTTGCAGATTATCTTGCTTGCGAAAAATTAAGGTTTTTACGAAGTAACTTTGTTGCAGAAAATTGTTAAAACTCCAACCAATTGGATTTCAATTAGTTTACCGGCGTTGTCTAATGAGATCATTTTATGAAACTGCAAAGGGTTACTTGTGAATAAATGGGATCAATTAGAAATGGGGAAAATGTTGAAACTATAATTGAATGAATTTCAAAATAGTTTAACTCTATAGTTAAACGAGATCTTTTTTATGAACTTCGAACAATTTAGTTGTGAATAATGTCTTAATAAAAACTAACTTGGTCAATGAGAAAGTAGGTAGGCTCGTCTTGAAGCTATAAAAGAATTTACAGTCTTTGATATTTTCTGGAATTATGTTGTACCGAATTTATTTTCATCAGTATCTGAAAGAATCGAGTACTATATGAAATGTGTGCATGATAAGTACTAATTTCTTTGTCAATGTTAATTACAGCTTTTGATTTCTTCACCTGTAAAACTGGAACATTTCTTTGTGTTGAAGTGCCATGGATTTAATCTGTAATAGGAAGTGTGTTATATGCTGTTTTTTGTTTCATACTTTACAGTCGTAAGCCTCAGACGCAATGTACTTCCCTCTTTATATGGAAGTGATGTTTCAGCATGATTTATGGGAATGACTTTCTCAAAAATCCTTACCATCTATTTCATGCAACTAAGTTTGGAGTGGATGTTGAAACATGATTTTGCAACCCAATGGCAGAAGCTCCAATTTTGTTCTTCTGCTGCACAGAGAAGCTTCTTGGAAAGGGGTTTCATTTGGAAAACTATTAGTGCTTTTCCTAACAGCATTACTCATCGAACAGTAGTACACCCTTAGCTGGGCCAAACATGCCCTTAACCAATTGCCAATTCAATTTTGTTATATTTTGTACTCTATGTTCCATATTCTTCATTTAAAAGCTTTTTTCGTATGGACGAACACTTTTTTCTGCCTGCTAATTTGCAATTGTAATCTTGTGATTTTGAATCTTTGAATTGATTAAGCTTCTTTACATACTGCAGGAACTGATGATGATCTTCCACCTTCACACCAAAACAGGGGGGCAAGAGTGGGCCGTGTCACTGGAAATGGAAGAACTATAGTCGGTGCTATTCCATACCCTAGAGTACAAAACGATATGGAGATTCAAATACATCAGATTGAGCAGGAAGCATATAGTGCAATTCTTCGAGCATTTAAGGCTCAGTCAGATGCCATTACATGGGTATTTGTCCTTACGTTATCTGCCATCAGTAGTTATTCTTTGGCATCAATAATTTTTCTCTTTTTTTTCCTTTCATTTTTAGTTTGTATTCTGACGTTAATTTTAGTTTGGCAACCTCATTTCTTCAGGAAAAGGAAAGTCTCATCAGCGAACTTAGAAAGGAGCTGAGAGTATCCAATGACGAACACAGAGAGTTGCTAAACAGAGTCAATGCTGATGACACAATTCGGAGAATAAGGTTCTCTTATGAATAATTTGTTATACATAAAGTTGGCAAAACAGAACAGGATATTCCCCTCGACGTCTTATCTTTATTTTTATCTTTATTTTGAATCATTTCTTTAACATAAATAGGGAATGGAGACAGGCTGGTGGACTCCAAACTGGTTTAGTTAGTAATGCTCAACCAATACATGATCCCTTACCAAGTCCGTCTGTATCAGCTTCTCGCAAGAGGCAAAAACCATCTCAATCTATACCCTCTCTTGCACCTTCTCCTTCTCTTCACTCGCAACCAGCTGCTGCTTCGATGCAGCCATTGTCATTAGCTGCAAAAGAGGGAGCTCTACCCAGAGCAAGAGGGAAGAAATCTAAATCTGTTACAGTAAGTTAATATCTTTTGATTGGGTCTTTTGGATATATGCCCAGGCAGATGTGCGAAACTGTGCAAACTTGATATTTTTTGTGCTTGCCTTTGAAGAGCGAATTTTTTCTGTGTGCATACCTGTCCATTGGTTCATATGTCAAACACATTTTTTGTAGATAGACTCTACAAGGACGTGCGTAAATAAGCTGGGTATTCAAATACCAGAATACATATACCAAGCATTTTTCACACGTTTGTGTGTGTGTGTGTTTGCGTGTTGCTTTTGTTTCGTAGATTTTTTTTCCTGTATATTTACTTTGTAATACGGCTTGAGTTTTCTTTTTCTTTTTTCTTTTTCTAATTTGTCATTCCTATTGCTTTCTAGGGCCAGACAGCTCCAGGTGCGTCTGCAATGAAATCCATGCAGCATCCTTCTACAGGTCCTAATGGAAGGGGCCAAGCTGTAAAACCACCAAGTTCTCTTATCGGGCGTAAAGTCCTGACAAGATGGCCTGAAGATAATAACTTTTATGCGGCTATAATAACAGATCATAAGCCTGTTGAGGTTTGTGTTATTGATCTTTTGTTCAAATTCTGTTTGTGGCAGAGAGTTCAGGCCAACCTTACATTTTTATTAATTATTTGCAGGGCCTGCATGCTCTGGTTTATGATATAAACACAAACAATGAGACGTGGGAGTGGGTCAATCTCGAAGAGGTATTTTTCGTTGCCACCTTTTCTTTTATTTAGCTTACAGGAAGAGAAATGTTAGGAAATATGTGTTCACAACAGAATCTCCAGGCAGCTGGATATATATGTATAGTCAGATTAAGACAAAAACATGCCATTGTCAGAAGATAAGCCCAGAGATATGGGGTAGTGCCTGCTGAATAAGTTGAAAATGCAAGGAGATGTTATTGCTTGTGAAACTAAAGTGGCTAAAGGTTTCTATTAGAAAATGCTATTTTTTATTGGAAACTTTTTCTATTGAAATGTGTAAATTTGATTCTTCTAGGTAATAGTGAGGAGTATAATAAATGTCAGAGTGTGATGGTTATAACAGAATAATGTTCTTGCTTGAGGCAATAGAATCTTATCCTTTTCTTCTTTAATGTTTTGTAGACAGAGTTGTTTGCTAGTGATCAGCTATAATATATATAGGATATTTACCTGCCACATGCTTCCAAGTAATTTATAAATGAACAGATTGTTAGAGTTTGGTCATTGTTTTACGAATATCTCATGTCTTTGACTGAATGGATGCCTCTTGTTTCTTCTCTTCAAGGGCAAGAGCCTACTTAGCAAAATGTTTTACAGTTGCTCATACTTTTAACGGAAGGGCATAACTTCGGTTCCAAATTCAGATCAGTATAGATACAATTTTAAAACTTTTCAAGATATGCGTGCAGTGACTTTTATTATGAAGTTAATAATGCAGAATGCTCTTTTTGTGAGGTATTTATAGTGTCGTCGTGAACTCATAAATTCCCTGGATAATATTTCTTTTGGTCTGTTTGTTGTTCCTGGGTAGGCCTTTTAAACTTGTCTTTGTGGTTTTCAAATATATGAAACCACAAGAAAAACTATGAATCTTGTTGTCCGATATAAGAGAACTAATATATAATCGTTGTGATCACTCCCTCAAAAAGAAACTACGAAATAAAGCTTTACGGAAGATTTTAAGATGTTCTCCCAATAACATCTAGCCAGCGAGAATATGGACGCCACTTTTGAATCCAAAGGGAGTGTGAAATTGGCAAGTTTTGAGGTGGTTAAAGAAAGATTTGATTGTTACTGGATGTACAAAAAGATATACCTTAATTGAGTCTGAACTGCCATTTACTAGTATAAATTGAGTCTGCTAGAGCACAACTCCAAAGTTGAAAGCACTGATGAGTGAATGGACAAGTTTTAGGCTGTCAACTTGACATCATCCATTTATAATTTATGTGAAGTTCTATTCTTAGGCAAGATCTAGCTCGGTCACCCAATCGGATTTTGAAATAGCAAAGCTCAGGAAATAACTGTAATTCAAGAGAGGTGCAAAATGTTTGGCAATGATGTTAGTTTTTCTTTTCATTTATTTTCTTTATTAACTGATAGTTTACTGACTAATAGGTTTCTAGTAGTGTGTAAAAGAAATTCTACCTTACAGCAGAACCCAAACTGTGCCCTAGATTTATCTTTTCTTTTAAATGTGTTTGCGTTCTCTTTATTTAAAAATGTCCTCATTGGACTAACTGTTTTCTTCTGTTAATTTCATTTTATTTTCTGCTTGCGACCAAATATTGGACATTGTAGCTACTTTGTCTGTAATATCACAAAACTACTTCGCTGCAGATTTCTCCAGAGGACATCAGGTGGGAGGGCGAGGACCCAGGCATCCATCACCGAGGTCGGGGTGCGCCAAGTGGCGGGGTTAAGAAGTCGACGGCCCGTGGTGGTGCCCTTCCAGGAGCGGGAAGTGGAAGAGGAGGGCCCCATAAAAATCAGCCCACGAAAAATTTCCCTTCGCAAAATGGTGTTGGGAAGAAGAGATCCGGCGACATTCAAATCCGTCATACAGAAACACTCATCAAGGAGGTGTGTTTAGCAAATCTTTGTGCCTATTTAGCCAGGACAAATGGCGTAATGATATTTGAGTCTTACTATATTAGGAGAAGCACTAGCAGCCTTGTCATGTAAGTTCCTTTTAGAAGCTTCTCTATGCAGCAAAATAAAATAGCTCCAAATCGGAGTTGGGCGCTAAAAATCTCATTTCTGCTTCCCACCAGAATATAAGCCCCACATCATATCTTTTGAGTCTGCTAAACGCTCTGCCTGAGTTAACTGTAGTTGAGAGCAAAAGCAGAAATTCTTGAAGAGCTTAAAAAACAGTAGTCAGACTGTTTGGAGACCAAATATTGGGAGTTCTTGCTATCACAGGAAGCTGAAATGAGCTAGTAAGCGTTAAAAAGGAGAAGCTTCACTCGTCTATGTTTTTGCAAGGAGCTATATTGATTGTATTTTAATGAAAAAGTTGTTAGTGCTTCTTCAACTAGCTCCAGCCAGGCCAAATAAGGCCGCCAGCGGGCGTGTTCAATTACGAAGCTCCATTGCACTTTACATAACTATTGCTTCTATCTTGTCATTTGATGCCAAGCAGGTGGAGAGGGTTTTTGCGGCGAGTCACCCTGATCTCCTTGAGATTGAAAAGGCGAAGAAAATGCTGAAGGTGAATCCAAATCATCCAAACTTTTAAGTCAAAGATGTCAGTTAAATCAATTAATCGATTAATAACCTTAAAAGGCAACTTGTTCTTCCGTTCAGGACCACGAGCAATCTTTGGTCGATGCGATTGCGAGGCTTGCCGACGCATCTGATGGTGAAAGCGGTAAATATTGATTCACCATTTCTCCGATTTGTTTTTGTTTTGCTCAATGTATTCTAGGCATCAAGAAAGTGCTTGTATATGGTTGTCCTTATTCTCAGATATCTATGTGGTATGTAAAACTTTATTCGTAGGTTGGTAATGTAAAGTACAGCAAACATCTTACTGATGCATGTAACTTACGCTGAATTTGTTTTTATTTTAAAAAGAGATAGTTTCAAAAAAAAAATCATTTACTGTTACAACTCTTTGAAAGGGACAGTGGTAAACAATTTCCTTATCATATAATGCACTTTTACATTCCTGTTACTCTCTAATGAGTATGCTGAAAAGTAAATCCATTTGAATACAACTCAAGTAGGTAATGAGTGTAGTCTCTCAAAATCTATCCCACTATTAGGATGCCATTCTACTCGCGCTTGATTCTAATGAAACCCATTTATATTTTCATGGCTCAGAAGATGGTTGAGCAAGATTTCAGGACCCGCATTACCACACAGGTGGCGAAGCTCAAGATGCCTTCGAGTGTGATCGGTTTCTGGTCGGAGATGGTGCCGCATCAAAGTACATGCGATTCGCCCGACGAGCCCCTGTTTCGGAAAATTGATCATCACTGTTATGTATTTTGCACATGACACCAAAATTTCGCAGCAAAAGCATCTTTTCGGGATTGTTGCTTTTTGGTGGAGGAAATGAACTCTGATCAGGGGTTTGTTGTTTAGCCTCATGAAAAATGCAATGTTTTGGAAAGCTTTTGTAAAAAACAGTCCTCATTGGATACCTTGTTTTAAGATAATGAGTTGTTTCTCTCTGTTTGAGAATCCTCAATCTTTAGCAGATTTTCGAGTGTTAGCTGCTCCAATATAAATGAGCAGATTTGGGAACTCAGGAATTGTTGAAATGGAAAAGCACTTTTTGAGACAATTTATACGCTTTCGATGTGCGTGATTTCCCGTAAAGCGCATTCAAAAGTTTGAAAGCTGATATGGTGTTTGATCTATAAAAGCATAATTTTTTTTCCCTCCTAGAATTTAATGGAAAAGCTGTTCAAATAGCACTTCAGCAAAAGCACCAGCTGCAGCAGAATCTCATGGGAATAAGATTAGTTCACTGGTACCTGATGTCTGCAAATGAATGTACTCCACTATAAATGTTGGCTCAACTGAAAGCTGGCTTTTTCTGTGTCCAAAATGGCTGCATAATGCATAATGCAGAAAAGAATTAGAGACAGCAATGAATGCTTCTAAAATTAGATAAAACAATTAACACTAGAGCTTATAAATTTTTCTCACATGTACATTAGTTGTTGATTTATTAATGGTTCTACATGCACTACTGCTGTTCTCCAAAACATATTTTATTCTGAAATGATATATAACTCAACCAGAAGAAAGCCTATTTGTGTATATAGTGCTCAATTGCGCGACGAACAAACACTCCTTTATTACATTGCCTAATTAAACAAATTTCCCCTTGTTAGTACTATGGTTTCAAGCTTCTGAAAATGTCACTACGAAAGCGAGGAAACTCTGATAACCAAGGATGTAAATCAATTCTGAAGTACATAAAGCAGTGCAATGCAATAAGCAAAGGTAGTTACTATCTGTCTATTAAAATTTACTAATTGGATAAAATTACTAATCGAGTCATTTAGTATCTATAGTATGATTCTTATATTTCTACTATTAGTTGAGTTTTCTCAAAATTTGTTCAAAACAGAACAGCAATATATATGCCAAAGGAAAAGAAAAACAGAAATGCAAAATGGAAAGAAGAAAAAGACAGGAATTTGTGCTTAACAGAAGCAACTATTAGTTTCCAATGTCAATCAAGGCAATAAAAGGAGAAAACAGCATATAAGATAAGAGGTTCATTTCTGCAGTGTATTTGACCAAATGCATATCGTAGAATGGAACGTGAAAATTGATAATAAAGGAATAAAATACAACAAACACCGAAAAACAAAGACGAGAAAATCTTCTGCACAAAGGCGTGAATCTGAATTTAATGACGCGATCATGCTGCTGACCTTCTCTATCTTTGGATAAATGAAAATCTCAACACTCTAACCATAAGAGAAGGAGAAAAAACAGCAGAACGGGTGCCCTCCAAAGGGACTTTTGTGACGCCCCCAATAGTCCCACATCGGATGTGGATGGAATTGTGATTGGATTTATATGAGACATGGACACTAGTAATAATAACTGGGCTTAAGCATTTTGGGCTGTGGTTTGAGCCCAACGAGTTATTATTGCTAGTGGGCTGGGTCAGTACAAGATTCTCAAGAATGAAGCGAAATCCTTTGCGGGGATTAAACCAATAAAGGTTCGGTGAAAACACTCGATAGAAAAGAAACTTGACTATTTTCTTTGAGGAAACAAAAAACAATAGTTTCACCAAGTTATACTATCTGAAACCTAATTATAAAGATCCTAAATTATTCAATAATCAAGGCACATTGTTTTATGGCAAGGGATTGAATTCGAAGAGAGAGAGGAAGGACAATCTGAGCTCTAGAATACACTAAGAAATTCTTGTTACAACTCTAAAGAAACACATCAGAGTTGTTACACTAGATCAGCCTAAATCCTCTTAGGTAGCCTAATTTCATATTGCTTCCAAATATGCATTGCTACTATACTCACCAGAAAAAAAAAAACTCACTAAGATGAAGATTTAGCAGGTGCACAATAACAATCTTATCTTTAACTTGCCTCTTTTCCCTTGAAGAAGGTAAACCAGAGCATCCATCGGTTGAGAACATTTTATCTTCTATTGCAGAAATAGAACATTGCTGTCATATACTAAAAAAATAATGATACACACGAGAAATAAAAGAATTATTCAAACTTAGAAACTGAGGAGTTCAAAAGCCCATTTCTACAAAATGATTTCAACTTCCTAAGCCACAACAATCGAATCATATAGCAATACAAGAAGACCAAACGATATTTAGTACGTCTGTACACGCTAAGCAAGGATTGTCGTGCTAGTTAGCACAGTCTGGCATCTAGCATGGTCACCATGTCTATCAGATTGATTTGGCAGGCAATGTAGTATCGAAGCTGATCTTTACGGTCCCTCTAGTCCCATGCAATTACAGGTTCAATTCCATATATGGATAGATCTCCACTATCTACGGGAGCTGCAGCCGCCTGCGCTGACATTTAAGAGCTAAAACGATCCTACGTTGTTTCCGATCAAATTGATTTGACAGGTATGTTTAAGAGCTAAGAAGATCCTACGTCGTTTTCTATCAGATCGATTTGACGGGTAATACAATACCAGGAATTCAATTTTCCATATGTTTTTTAGACTGTCATCGCTTTCGTTATCTTTTCTGTCAGTACCAGTACACGAGATGAGATCGAAGAATTCGTTATCTTTTCTGTCAGTACCAGTACACGAGATGAGATCGAAGAATGCGAAAACTAATCTTTCTGTCAGTACCAGTACACGAGATGAGATCGAAGAATGCGAAAACTAATCTTTCTGTCAGTACCAGTATACGAGATGAGATCGAGAATGCAAAAACTATCTGTGTCATTTTCTATCAGATCACATTTTGGTACCAATACCAGGACACCAAGCCCTCACTATTCTACTACACATATCATCACTTTTTATTCTCCAAAATTTACAGCATAATGTCATAAATAAATAAAAATTACCAAAAATTTAATCTAATTAACATGAATCATACGCCGAGCTTAAACAAAAATTGTGCAATCCCAATCTATGAATTGTTACGATCAATTGATACTCAATCGAGAGATCTCTCTTATCAGAACAACAAATCGAGATACCCATCAAATTAAACTCCAAAATCAAGCAAAAAATTAGGAAAAAAAACAAACAGAAACAAAAACAAAATACCTGCGGATGAATCCGATCAATTGATACTCAATCGAGAGATCTCTCTTATCAGAACAACAAATCGAGAAACCCATCAAATTAAACTCCAAAATCCAGCAAAAAATTAGGAAAAAACAAACAGAAACAAAAACAAAATACCTGCGGATGAATCCACCTGAGGAAGAAAACATCGGAAGAGAAATTACTACCAAGTTCCAAATCCCATCGGATCGGATCATAGAGGAAAGAGAGATTTTTTTTTTTTTTTTTTTTTTTTTTTTTTTTTTTTTTTTTTTTTTTTTTGAGCACTCTCTCTTTGCCATGGAGATTATAACGGGGGTACCAATGGAGATTAGAAACGCTGTTGCATGGAACTGGTCTATAGACCCGGTCTTTAGGTTTAATTACAGCAACACCCTTATACTTTATCTATATTTTAAAAGTGCTCTTTTTTTGTGTTTAGCCCTCTCGAAAAAAAAAACAAAAAACAAAAAACAAATGGCCCTAACAAATTTTATAAAAAATGCTACTTATACAAACGAAATAGAGTCTACAGTATACATCCCAAATATTCTAAAATAGGGTAAATTTTATGGTTATTTCCAAATGACCGGTGAATAAATTTTTATTTTTTATCAATCATTTCGAAATGACACGGTAAATAAATTTTCACAATGAGATGGATAAAATATATATCGTACACCCATTTCTAAATGTACAGATAACATTGCTCCAAATTTATATTGAGCAAT
>CM054949.1:18733442-18783442 GCA_029168755.2 Tillandsia fasciculata
ACGCATCTCAACGTTAGGTCTATGTTAGGCTTCTTACCGTTAGATTTATTGTGAACTGTAATTTTACTTAACTTATAGGACTCATCCAACTCAACTTATCAATCTCCTTAACTTATTATCACATAGGAGAAAGTTGGACTAATTTTTAATTTATAAATAAATAACTAATAATAGGCTTTTAAAAGACCTTTTATTTTCTCTATGTATTAACTTACTCATAATTTTTATAAAAAAATAAAAAAACACTTCTAGATGTATTAAAATATATTTATAAAAAAATTAAAAGACGCCTATTATTTCAGACCATCATAATTTACTTTTTAAAAAATAAAATAATTTGTAAAAAAATTAAAAATTATATTAATAATTATTAAGTAATTAAATATTTTATTCATCAATTTTAAAAATGGTGATACAAGGTTAGAAAGAGAGAAAGTATGTGGTCACGTCCATCCAACTGAGAAAAAAATATAAAAGGAACAAAATTTTGCGCCACGTCAGTCAAAAAAAAGATTTTGAGGAAATTTTAGCAAAGTAAGTCTTATAAAAATATTTATTCTAAAATTAGATTTTTTTTTTAATAATAAAAATAGGTATAAAAGAAAGATAGTGAATTATTTATTATTTTTCTCTTAACTCTTCTGACCTACCTATAAGTAGTTTTTCTGTGTACCTCAACAGCTCATTGTTATAGATGTAATGATCTTGTCTGGTGGACACTAAAACTAGCTCTTGTATCAATTTTTCACAATTTTTCACAATTTTTCACATTCAGATCCGCTTTAGCTCTCCATGACTTCATATGCTCAGTATTACCATTGATATCACAAAAGCAAAAAAACCTTCTTCACTGCCTCTCCTGGATAAGGCATCAGCAGTTGTATATTTTTTTTTTTCCAGGGTTTTTTTTTAAATTGATTCTATAAAAATTTAAATTTTTGAAAATGACCTTGAAAAATTTGTATTTGCAAAAATGAATCTCTTCCTGCCATGTCAGCGAGCCACGTCAGCCGGACCGCCACGTCAGCTCGCCACACCAGCTGGTGCGGGGTGGAGTAAGTTAAACACGCAGGCATAACCTGCGTGTTCTAAACACGCAGGCTGAGCCTGCGTATTCTCACCTACCCTCCAAGCCCATTTAATTAGCCATCTCTTAATTAAATGAAGGCGCCACGTCACCATCTTCTTCTTCAAAAAAAAAAAGAAACAGAGGTTTTGGATATGGAACAGAGGAAGAAAAAAAAATGGAAATGAAGGATGAAGATGATAAAAAATGATGGGAAAAAAAAATGGGAAAAGAGAGGGAGGTGGATGGGAGGTGCGAAGGAGGACCTTCGGTTGGTTGCCGAACAGAGCGCGCGCGAGGAGCCTCAAACAAGGTAAATTGCAGCTTTTTTTAGAAGCTTGTTTTTTTGCCCTTTAATGGTGGATTTGGAGTGGGTTGGTGTTGTTGATGGAGATTGTGTACTTGGACTGCTTGTTCTTGAGCTTCGCTTGGCCGCAGGGCACCAAACGGGTGCGCGAAGGCTGCACCTGCGCGCTGGCGGGCGCGCGCGCAGGGCACTGGCGCTGGCGGGCTTGCGCAGGAGCGCTGCGGGCGCCGCGCAGCGCAAGGGCGCTGCGCAGGCGCCGCGCGGGCACGCTTGTACACCGCGCGGGCCGCGCGCTGCGGGCCTAGGCCGCGCGCTGCGGGCAGCCTGCGTGTTTAGAACACACAGGCTCAGACTGCGTATTCTAAACACACAGGCTCGGCCTGCGTGTTTAACTTACTCAACCCCCGCCCCAGCTGGTGTGGCGAGCTGACGTGGCGGTCCGGCTGACGTGGCTCGCTGACATGACAGGAAGAGGACCATTTTTGCAAATACAAATTTTGCAGGACCATTTTCAAAAATTTAAATTTTTATAAGGTCAATTTCAAAAAAAACTCTTTTTTCCATTTTGTATTGAATGATGTAGTCAAGCTCCACCAACTTTATTATTCCTTTCTTTGGTGTAAAATTTTTTTATTATAATAAATGTATCAAATTTTCATAGTCTATCTTGATTATGAATACTCGAGGGTTCAAATAATATTTCTATTTTTGTACATAGTTTTTTTTTTTTCGTAAGTTCGTAACCTCAAATGCTTAGCTCGTATTTTTTTTTCTCATGTAAGCAATTGACCTTCCGTTTTGGATCATCACCGTTCTTATTCCCGTCCCACATACTTCTAACTCTATGGTAGGTGAATGGTTCACCGCCATTATTTACTTTTTTTTCTAAATTTTTAATAGTTTCATAAAAAAGATAAATCATTCATCACTTTTAGAAAAGCAATGAATAATTCATCGTATTTATATATTCTTAGATTTATTTGAGATTGTGAAGAGATTACGTTACGTGCTGTGAGAAAAATACGATAAAAAAAATATTTTATTTATTTTCACGTAATATAGATACGTAATATCGCGTTCTATATATTGTGTTAGCCGATTATGATAATGATAAAAAATACGATAAAAAAAATATTATGTTTGTCTTCATGTAATATAACTACGTAATATCGTCGTCTGCATATTATGTGAGTCAGTTATGAAGATATTTTTAAAAACGATAAATTATTCATCGCTTTTATAATTTGTACAATGTTTGATAAAATTCTAAAAATTAGTAAATTATTTTCTGTCTATAATTATTTTTACAAAAAAAAAATTTATAAAAACCTATTTTTAAAATTATAAAATTAAATAACATTATTAATAAATGAAATTCCTAAAATGTACACTTGTTAAAATTTCAGTGTACATCTCAGAAGTATCATTTTCCCGCAAAAAAAATTTGGGATAAAATGAATGGAGAACCCTCACTATATGCCATTCTGAAATAAGCCCTCATTATTATTTTATTGATCAAAGACCCACTCAACTTAAAAAATTAGAAATGTATTAAATTCATAGTTGATTTTACCAAATCTAATAATTTTAGCTTATTTTTCAGCGAATAAAACTAGATCAATTATCGGCTAATAACTTATAGAAAAACTAATTTGATAAGTTTTTCAATTTAACCATATATATATATATATATATATATATATATATATATATATATATATATATATATATATATATATATATATATATATATATATAGGGGCAATTTTTTACGTACCCCTAAAAATTTCTCTGTTTTCAGATTTACCCCTCTTAGAAGGCTAATATTAAAACTACCCTTCTTACGTTCCAACTTCTTTCCAAAATACCTCTAAAGTTAAACTCTGTTAGTGTACCGTTTGAAACTGCCGTTATCTGTGTGTAATTACTATTTTGCCCTTTCAAATATACCCTAAACCCTAAACCCTAAAACCCTAAACCCCTAAACCCTAAAACCCTAAACCCTAAATCCTAAAACCCTAAACCCTAAACCCTAAAACTCTAAAAAACCCTAAACCCTAAACTCTAAAACCCTAAACCCTAAACCCTAGAACCCTAAAAAATTCTAAACCCTAAAACCCTAAAAAATCCTAAACCCTAAACCCTAAACCGTAAACCGGGGCAAAATAGGTATATCTGATAGTTTTCAACTCCGATTATTATTTAACTCTAGTTTAACCCTAGTTAACTTAACAAAGGAAAACGGTAGGGGTATTTTTAATAATAGTTAACTTAACAAAGGAAAACGGTAGGGGTATTTTTAATAACGGTGGAACGTATGAAGGGTATATTGGAAAGAAAAAAATAAAAGGGGTAAATCAGATATTTCTTCATATTTCAGGGGTACATAGGCAATTATCCCATATATATATATATATATATATATATACGATGGATCTTGTTCAGAGCATTCTATTGGTGAAGGGTCTCCGTACATATTTACCAACTTGCTTTTCAAATTGGGAAAATTTCCCTTCGAGAAACCAAAAAAAAAGTTCGTTCCCAAATCCCTAGATAAATTTTCACAATTTTCATTTTCCCTCTCCCCCGCCCTATAAATCAACCCCTAAACCCCCCCCCAAAAAAAAACATTCCCTTTTTCAAATCAAAATCCCTACTCCGTCGACTCCTCTCTCTCTCTCTCGCTCGCTCGCTCGCGATTCCTCCTCTCGAGATCCCCTTCGAGCTCCATCCATGGCGACTGCGGCGGCGAAGAGGGCGGCGGCGAGCGGCGGAGGGGAGCCTAGTCGTCAGGGCGTGGCGGAGCGCCGCGTTCTCCGGTCTCGTTACCTCGCTGTAAAGAGCCTGATCGGCGGTAGTGATCTCTCTCTCTCTCTCTCTCTCTCTCTCTCTCTCTCTCTCTCTCTCTTGCTTGCTCGGTTGGTTGCTCGCTAGGGTTAATCGGATTAGGGTTTTGGTGTAGATGAGAAGGACGATGTGGGGAGAGCGGATTCGGATAAGTTCCAGACCATCATCAGCCAAGTGGAGAGCTTGCACCAGTTGGGTAAGGTTTCTTCTCGACGTACTTTTTATGTAGTTCCCATAGTTGTGATTAGTTTTAACTTCACATTATACGAATTCTACTATAAGGATCTCTTAATTAGGCGTTCGAATGATCAAAAACCTAATTTTTGAACAATTGCAATGTTCTACTATGAAAATTTGTTAAATTGGTGTTTTCTGTTGATCTATTTGCAATCGTGCTATTGATCCAACTGGTCTCGAGGGCTGAAGAATATGCAGAGCCATCTTTTGGTTAGAAGAGAAGATTTTGGGAATTGTCGTATTTTCTGCCGTTTCAAATTAGGGTTCCTAAAAAATTTAGGTGTTTTTGATGGTATTTGCTGTATTGATGACTAAAAGTGCTTCTTTCAACTGATGCTGTGGCAATATTTAGTAGAAGATGATTATCTAAGCTGCTTATGACATTTGTTTTATGAAATTCTATCGCGGTCTCCCTTTGGTGTTAATAAATTCAAATTTGTTGGTAGGTCGGCACTGTTTCTGAAAATGAAGTGACTGTATTTCTGGCTTCTCAAACACCTTTGGTCCAAAAATCAACAGTTGTTTCTTTTGGAAACAAAGAATTTGAGGCTTTTGTTGCTGTGGAAAGCTATAATATACTTCTGATAGCTGAAAGCGGAAGTTCAAATTTGAAGCGTCTGCTTCTGCTGCAATAAAAAGCAATTAGGGGAGCTAAATAGAAACCAGGGATACTAATCTTCTTGTGTTCAACAAATTTACAGTTCAGAAGCCCAGGGAACAAGTGGCAGATGCAGAGGCTCTATTGGATCTTGCCAACACATTGGTGACATCAGTTAGGTCTCAATCGGGTGAAGGAATCACGCCTTCTGATTTTGTGGCTGCATTGCTTAAGAACTTTAGTAGATCAGACGTAGAGAACAATCCAAACATGTTCAAGTGGGCAGACGTTGGACTTTCTGTCTCTCATGTTTTCATGGAGGCCTCTGGATGCTCCACCATGTAAGAATTGATCTTGTCTTCCTTATTAAACATTGATTGTGGAAACCTACGCAACTTTTACCTAAACTATAATCCCTCTTGAAATGGGCACCTGAAATTTAAAAATCTTAATTTTACTAACTATACTAATTTTATTTTAGATATGAAAGTATTTAGATAATTATTTAGCAGCTGAATGTGAATGTGGTGTTTGACTTATGTTATTCTTGCCAGGGTTGGTCCCATGAATATGGAGGTGAAGCAGCGCAAGGTGGCTGTAGTTCATAGAAACCGTAGGACGAGGCCAAATGAAAGCACTCGACCAGAAGAGGTTAATGTTTTTCTTTTTGACCCGATGCCATTGTGAATTCCTTTGCTGACAATGTTTATTGCTATGATTTGTCTTAACTGCCAATATTTTGTTTCTTTAGATGTAAAATTTTGTTTGTTACAATGCTTCTATGACTAATTTTTTATGCAAATTGTATCTGGAACTGCAAAAGGTGCAACTTATTTTGTAGTCTTATAACTTAATCTTTGTTTTTTTCTCATATTTGGTTCTTTGGAAATACTATAGTCTAAATGCTAAACTGTTATTATTGTTATTACGTGAGGTAATTAACAACAGATTGGTTCGTTCTATCAGCATATTTTGTTAATTCAATCGGTTGAATTTGGTATTTCATTGTGTTGAAATATGTCTATAGCTTTTCCAAAGGAGGACTTTATATGCCATTTTATTTGGTCTATGGTTTCTAGAAAGCATTGTCTAGATTATTTTTGGTTTTATTAGCATTTATATTTAAATGAGAAATAGATTAATCACATGTGTACTGTTGACGTATGTATATTAACACTGAGTTCTAACATTCTTCATCTCTGTTTTGTTTGATGTACAGCTTGGTGAGTCAGAGGAAGTGAAAACCGACACTGATAAGAATATGTCTGTAATCTTTGATATACTGCGGCGAAAGAAAAGTGTGAGACTTGAAAATCTGGTTTTGAACAGAAAATCCTTTGCACAAACAGTAGAGAACATCTTTGCTCTATCATTCCTGGTGAAAGATGGGAGGGTTCAAATCGATGTGAATGATAGTGGGCATCATTTAGTTTGTAAGTTCTTTCCTTTCTTTTCTATTCTTTTTTTTTTTTTTCCATTTCTCTGGTTTACTTGATTTTGTTCTCATTTTTCACAAACATAATTGCTTTTATTGATCCATTGTTACCTAGCTCCAAGGAATGCTCCTGCCGCCAGTGCAGTGACATCTGGTGAAGTCTCCTACAGCCATTTTGTCTTCAGATTTGATTTTAAGGACTGGAAGGTATTGAAGTATAAATAATTTCGTCTTCTTCTTTATTCGTTCGAGGTGTTTTTAATAATGGCAAAACAGATGAATCCTTAATGATAATTTTGAGCATCGATATTAATTTTATTACCTAGTTGTCCTTATTCAACAACCATGGAATAAAGTATCGTACGGTTTCATGTTCGAGTTGCCATTTGAGCCATTCGAATTTTTATTCATGATGGTCATTGTTTCAATTGCCTTCACATTAATCTTTTTTCGTTATCTTTCTTACTCTCCTTGATTTTGAGCCGTATTCAGTGTCCGCCTTCTTCGTTTCCTTTTTGGTTATCATGGAAGTAGCCCTTCCAGATGCACATTATAAACAATCTTTGGCTATTAAATGGATGCGATGTCGCTGTAAATAATAAACTGAAATTCATGGCAGCAAATTATTAGATTAGTAACTTAATTTGGTTCACTGATGAGCGGCCACAAAATTTTCGCATGATCTCTTCCTTAAGTTACTTCACTGAATTATTTTTCTATGAGATTTTTGCTTGCCAAATTCTCTGTCTTTACTGCAGTTGATGATGGAGAATGTTGTAGCTGGTGAGGAAGTGATGCCGCACAGGAATTCTCAAGGTGCAAATGGCGGCTGCGGCGGCGGCGGCGGTGGCGAAGAAGCTGCGAGGGCTGGGCCGAGAACACCGATAAGAAAGCTCTCCCGCAATCGGGGCCTAGTCATGCACGATGAGATGGTGGTCGAGGATTCACCGGAGAACGCCAACTCCGGCGACCATCGCAAGCGTAGGCGCCTCTTTGACGGTTAGCCTTGTGATTCGGTTTCATGTTTGTGGTTTGATATTTTTAGTATATCATTTAAGTTATTCGACCTTTCTTGGCCATGTGTATATTGCACACCAGTTTTCACTGGCTTTAATATTATCGACTCCGCTAACGCGAAATTTGGGAGAATTTTTGTAGTAAAGCACAAGTCAATGCATATAATGTAGTGCCATATTGTTCTAACTCTTGTTATCTTGTCAAGCCAAATGATGTGCTATCATTTTTTTTTTCTTTCTTTTTTTTCTTTAGATAAATGTTGTATCATAAATTTTGGGGTAAAAATGTAGAGAACTTATATAAACTTTGGTCCATTATTATTCAATTATTCAACCCTTTTTAAAATTTAATTTTGGTACTCAAAACTTTTAATTTATTTAAGCTATATGATGATTCTTCTATACAAACTTCAGTTCTCAAATTTCAATTTGTTGTAATTTTTTGTTTGAATTTTTTGAATTGTTACAATTAAGCTTCATGATGATCTAATTTAGTTGGCTAAAATTGATTCCAACTTTCTTAATTTGCATGATTTATATACATCAACAATTTATCAATATTTAACCAACTGAATTAGGTTGTCAAATTTGATTGCATCAATTCACAAAAAGTGAGTTTGAAAAAATTATTAAGTAACTCAAATTAAATGAATAGTGAATTACAAAATGGGCCATAGTTTAGACAAGTTTTGCACAATTTTGCTGAGAGATATAAACATGCAGCAAGTTTACAGCAGTAGAGAACTGGTGCTTCAGCTGCTGTTTAGTGGTTGGAGAAAAGAATATGTAGAACTTCAGAGAGTTCATATTTTCAGGGGTTTACAGCTTCATATGCTGCAATTAAACAGACCGAATCGCAATCCGATCTGTTAGAACGAAGCTTACAACAAATTTCTCCATTACAATTTACAAAGATTTGAGCCCATAATCAACACCCATATAAAACAAACAATAAGAACAACAAAAGCTGATTTTTAACCACCCATTGGTATTAATGAAACCACCTCCAACTACAACAGATCACACTCTATAGCCTCTGAAGGGCCTGTTCCCTGGGTTCTTGAAACAAAAAAAAAGGTGAAACACAAGCTCATTATTAGAGGATGCAAATGCCGCTGAACGGGAAAAAAAAAGAGAAGAATGAACCATTTCTGCTGAGGGGCTCATCCTTATTTTTTACTACAAATGGTTACACCGCGATGCTCGGGCTATCGACCGCAAGTCCCACAGTGTTCAAGCCATTGTCGACATAAACAACCGAACCGGTAACCGCCGATGCGAGCGGGGACGCTAAGAAAGCCGCCACACTCCCAACCTCATCTGTAAAACACAATTATTTTAACGCACTAGGAAGTTATCTGAAAAGGGAAAAAATTATGCACGAAAAAAGATCGAACCTGCCAGTAGTTCTTTCTGGATGGGTGCATTGGAATATGAGTAGTCAATCATCTTCTCGATGAATCCGATGGCTTTTGCAGCTCGGCTACCCAGAGGACCTGGGAGATGTTACATGTTTTCGGAGGTTCAATTAAACAATTTTCACACTATTAAAAAGAGATCAATGCTTCACAGTATGTATATATTTTAGGGAGTAGTAAGTAGTACAAGTAATCCACGATAGATCTACGACATGAATTCTTGCCAATGTAACTCTACTATCTACACATGGTTGAATGCTCTTATTTAAGACTGTGAGGCAAAACTCTGCAGTGTAGTTGCAGAATTTCGTTGAAGAACGATACCTGCAGAAATTGTGTTAACCCTAATTTTGCCTTTTCTTCCAGCTTCGAAAGCCAGTACCTGCAAATCCAATCAATACAGCAGAATTCAGATGGGTCATTAAATAGGGGCCAGCGTAGAATGGCCTGGCTGGTGCTGCAAAAGTGCTGTTTGAATAAAGTTTGTCTAAGGAAGCTCAAAAGGCTGTCTTATTCGGATTTCATTTATGCTTTTGTCTGCAGCTCGAAGCAGAAGCTTCAGTTTGGGACTTCTGCTTTTGGGGTTCAAAGTTAATTCTAACCATTCACTCCATGACTAGAAGAGCTCAGCTCATTTTAAGCAACATCAAAAAAGAAGGGCAAGACTATTCATAGAAGAGCTTACCCTAGTATCACTCTCCAGAGCAGCTTTTGCTGAACTCATGCCACCCCCATAGCTGCAAGGTGTTTCAGAAAACAAATATCAAAAAGGAAAAAATAATCAGATATTATTAAACTTTTTTTAAAAAAACATCAAGTATGTGAGAGTGTTTACCCGGGAATCGTCCTTTCAGAAGCTATATATGTTAAAGATACTGTAGCACCGCCTGCAAAAACACACACAAAGTGCAAAATTTTGAACTGCATATTTGTAAAGCTGAAGGTATATAATAAGCGGTTCAAAAATCTACTTTGTGATTACTATTTTGAGGTGAGGGGCCTTAAACAGAGAATTTCTTCAGGGTTTAGTCGAGTACATTGAAATTATTCTAAATGAAACTTTGATTTCTGTAAAAGAGCAATATACCTGGATTCATAATAGGAAGGAAATGCTGGAGTAGAGAAACAAATGAATAGCTTGAAGCTGATATTGCAGCAAGGTATCCTCTTCTTGATGTCTCCAGCAAAGACTTGGTCACCTGTTCGTCCGATTATTAGAAAATTCGAAAGATGATTTAAATTAATAAACTAAACTAAAAATCCAGAATTGCAAAATGCCTCACCTCAGGGCCGTTGGCAAGAGAGTGCACAAGAATGTCGATGCTTCCAAAATCTTTCTTGACGGACTCAGCTACTTCCTGTGGAAAAGGTGGAAATATTTATCCCACAAAATGTCCCAGCTGAATAATGTGAAAAGATTTACATGTTTATGGTTAATAAAGCACCCTCTAAATTAACAGATTCCAGTTCTCGAGGATGTCGATAGATCGACCACCTACCTTGACCGTCCAATTTGAGGCTCCAGAATAGCGCTTGTTAGCTTTGACCTGAACAAGACATTATGTCGCGCTTCAAATCTACAAAATGAAGTAAAGAAAAAGCCATCAAAAGTAACGCATAATTATGCTGGACTTACATCTTCAGGAACATCCTCAGGAGTATCATAAACTGCATCTAATGGGTATACTTTGGTTATTTCCATCAGAGAACCATTAGGCAACCTGTATACAGGAATGAAAATACCAAACCATAAGCAGAGGTATTAATAATTTGAAGGATGACCACTAAATAACAACTTTCACCGGACGAACTACAATAGCCAAAAGATTTCACGGAGTAGCTTTGAAAAAGACATAAAGAACTATGCAGAAAACAACATTTGAGATAGAACTAATATTACACACTTGCGTGACTCATCGAACTTCCCTCGTCTTAAGCTTGTCTCGAAAATATTAAGTGCCTGAAAGGAAAGAAAAAAAAAAAATCAATATTATCTACGCATTGTCTTTCCCATACAATAAACCAATGAAATTTACAAGGAAAGATAGTCCACTTACAGGCACCCATGTACCAAGTAGAATTTCGGCACCAGCAGAAGCAAGAGCTTTTGCAATTGCCCAACCGTAGCCATTGTCATCAGCAACCCCAGCAATGAACGCCCTTTTACCTGAGTGATGAAAAAAACAAAAATTCAGTATAGAGTTAAGAAAAGGGCAGTTAAGAGGTTATTCTTCTACCAAGATCAGTATGAAAAGCACTACGGATCAGGAATAACAGGATAGGAATAACAAAGTTATCGCCAAACACGTGTGAATAATAACTTTCGTACCACACATGAATAACAATTTTCATACTAAAATCAAGGATCTAATAGAATTATGAGGTGCCAAAGAGCCATTACAATCTAAATGACACGCCACAAATCATTATTTAGCGTACTTTAGTCAAGTAGCACACCATATAACTGCTGTCGTTTGAATTTAGTCAAGTAGAATAGTTGGCTGTTGCCTTTATAGTTTCTAGTTCTTCTTCTTTTTCCCTTCTTGTTTTCATTAGCACTACTACTTTATACTAATTATTATTCTATCAGTACATGATTAATGGGTTGTGAACCCGATAGCAATTATTCAAAAAAAAAAAAAAAAACAATATACTGACATCTGCAAGTTTTCCATGGCAACAATGCAATCCAACAAACTGGCAAGTTGTAATAAGATTATTTGGTATTTACTTCGACACAGAGCAGAGCTAGATCTCTTTACCTATAGCCGAGAATCAAGAGAAGTTTATAAAAGATCCTGCAAGAGAGAACCATATACAGAACTTCTCTTATGTAAATTCCAATATGGAATTTAAATCAATGCAACCGACTCGTAAGTTCATATTGTTAGTTACATGAGAAATAGGTTCCAAAAAATTATGATTTTTAACATTTGGCACATGTAGCTTTGTAGCTCGTATCCAACGGTTTAAAATTTTTACTTTTAAGACCTCTAGGATTTTGTTCCAAGAGTGTTGGCATTCGGTCAAACCGAAACGGATGCGCCCATGATCGGACTCAATCCGACGGTTATTATGCTGTCGAATTGAACTAGAATTAATCTCGCTTTTAATTTGGAAAGCTAATTAGATATATATTCTAGCCATATTAGGATAACAATCATAAATCGATTTGGCCTAATCTTCTACTTACCTATTAGGTCGTTGAGATTATAAGGTGATCCTCTCGTAAGAAGATGAACAAGAAAAATAGAGAAAAGTATTTAAAAATTCGTGAGGAATTTGTGCGCCATCTTGCGAGAGAGATAAACCACATCTACTAAAAATAGAGAAAAATATTTAGAAATTCGTGATGAATTTGTGCGCCATCTTGTGAGAGAGATAAACCACATCTACCTACTTCTTGAGGGTCTTGAACGATGGATTATAGATCTAGCTCGTTCGTAGTTCGAACTACCGCCGGTTTGGAGTATTGGAAGACTTTCGTGGACGACACATGAATCAACCTACGATCCAACTTATCGCATTCTAGAGCGAGTCACTAGTTCGATCTACCGCGGGTTTGGAGCATTGGAAGACCTTCGCGGACGGCACATGAATCAACCTACAATCCGAGACTTATCGCGTTCTAGCGCGAGTCGCTTCCGTAAAAAGTACGAACGAATAATTACGCTGCATTCTACAAAGAAAATGGTCCTTAGTGGACCAGGTCCATACCCAACCAGAGAAAATAAGATGGTATGTATAAATGAAAATATAGAGCATAAATTTGTTTATACTACTTGACACATCAGAAGAATAGCACACTTGTTAAAATAGAAAGGATTAAAAAAAAAACATCTTTTTTAATTTCCAACAATCGAAAGCAACAAAAGATGCAATTTTACATAGAAATGGTCACTAAATAACCAAATTATCAAAAATTTAGTAGAGAATTGAGGTTAAATCAAATTCAATTCAATTGAAATTTACCTCTCAGATCGATGGGCAATCCAAAACCATCACTCTTCTCGCTCGCCCCCGACATCGCCCTCGTAACGAGCTTACTACTACTGCACCTCAAAGGAGCCCCCAAATTACTCTTCATCCGAAGAGATCCAAGGGAGGAGCCATGGCGAGAGCTCCCGAAGCGCGATTCCCCGCACATTCCCCGACCAAACCCTAAAACCGAAGCCCTAGACGCGAGAATCCCCTGCGACGCCGAGACGCAAGGCCTCGTCGCCACCATTTGCATCCCCGCGGTCGCCGATGCCCCCATTTCCCTCTTTCCGATCACCAAAAGCTAAAAAAAACACGAAATGCGACGGATTTGGACCGAGATCGGCAGGGATCCGCGATCTGAGACCGGAAAACTGCCGAAATTTTTGCAAAAACTGCAGTGAAGTCTTCGAAAATTTGGAGAAAGATGAGGCCCTTTTTACCTTGCGGAGGAGGCGAGCGGGAGAGGAGAGCCTTGTCGAGATCCTCCTCGTCGTCGTCTTCGTCGAGCTTTTACGGAAGAGGAGGGAGGAGTGGGGGAGGAGGGTTTTTGTTGTTCGATGAGACCGAGGCGGGAGAGAGAGCGCGCGCGGAGCTATCGAGGCGTCTCGGGTTAGGGTTAGGGTTAGGGTTTTTGGGTTCGGTGGTGGGTTGGTTCGAGTAGGTTTTGAGAAAGAATTTAAATGTGCCGCGTGCTAATAAAATATTAATATAATACTAATAAAATATTAATAAAATATTAATAATATTAATATAATATTAATAAAATATTAATATAATGCTAATAAAATATTAATATAATACTCGTATTATTGATGGTATAGTTTAATTTTTTGGGTAAATATAAGTGTACATCCCACAAGGGGTGTACATTCTACACCCCAAATATTAAAAATAGGATGAATTTTCTGTGTGATGAGTGGAGGAAGCCCCATCCCGATGGGTTATTCTAAATGTTCTAAGCGTTTTATACTGCACCATTCAATTTTCCGTACCGATGGAAGAAAAATAAGCAAATTTTTAAAATGCGCTCTCAAAATATATTTTTAAATAAATAATTTAAATATATAATTAATGTATATGTTTAAATTCGGACATTTAGAAATAAATAAAAATATTATATATATTATTATATATATATATATATAATAAATATAATATTGGAAAAAAAAAATAAGGGAAAACAAAATAAATTGTAATTAATATTTACATTAATTATATAAGAGAGAAATCTGCGCTCTGAGATCGGTTGAATAACGAAGAGAATCGGAAGAGAAAAAATTATAGATCCATTAATAGAGAAAAAAAAAAAAAAAAAAGTATAAGTTGAATTATATATAAAGCTATTAAGATAAAATAGAGCTGAAAAAAATATATATAAAAATATATTTTTGCATGTAAAAATTATATTATAATAGAATTATTGGGATATGTGAAAAGCATGCAAAATAATATTTTTTATCATATTGCAACGTAACATAATTTTATCGCATATAATATAAACTCTCGCAATTTTAAAAAAATCCTAAGTAAAATTTTTAAAATTTTATTATAAGATTTATAATAAATAATTAATATTTTTTTACTAAAAAAAATAAATATTTTATGCTAATATATGTTGATGTTATCAGCGTGGTTCGACATACACCGTATTATATTATTTTCTACATAATTTCACGTCGACACTTAAATATTTGATTTTGAGCTTTTAGTTATACGAAAAAGTATAATTTTCTTAATTTTTTTTTTTAAAAAAAATTGCTCGTTAAGTTTATAAAGAATTACTTTCTTGGTCTAAACTTATGTTTAGAAATATCAAATGGTCAATTGGTACGAAAAGTTTATATTATATAATATAATTAAATGTTTGATGTTATAGTTGATTTTTTTTTTTTATTTTAATGTAATATGTGTTGAACTATTATAAAGAGAAATAATTTGTTTGGGATTAGGATTTTCAGGATATAGATTTTTAAAATCCGTCAAATTTTAAAAATAAATAAATAAAAAAAAATATATATATATATATACATAAATTTGATAATGTTAATAATTAAAATATTATATTATTTTTATATCAACAATGCGTTAATATTTAATTAACTAAATTAAATTAAAATACTCAATTATAATAATTATAAAAATTATTGTATATTAAATTATTTTTAAAATTAATAATTAATTTAATTAATACATAAAATTTGTATGCATACTGAGTCTACTAATTTTTTTTAATAAATTTATATTTATATAATCCAAATAACGTTTTAAAGTTGAATACATTAATTCAATCGTCTTATTAAAATTATTTATAAAAATTTAAAAATTTGGAGGGCTAAATAGAAAAAAAGCTCAAAAAAAAGAAAAGAAAAGAAAAAAAGTGTCGTGGTCATAACACATCGATTAAGCAACAATTATTAGTAATTAATAAATAATAATAAAAAGTGAAAAAAAATTTAAAGGCGATGACCAGTGAGATGGCGCCACGTGGCAGGGAGTAACGAATCTCCCGTGCCTTGTATTTTGTATAACCTTTTCCGAATCTCGTGACCTCATCGTCGACGGGTACTCGGATTCGAACCCGCATCCAATTAACCCGATTCTAATCGAACGGTTCACATCCGCCCTATAAATATCAACCCAAAACCCTCCTCCGCTCCACTTAATTACACCTCTCTTATTATTTTTACTTTATGTGGTTTTTTTCCGAGACTCTTCTTCGTCTCTCTCGTTGGGAAAAAACCCTAGCTAGGGTTTCCTCGCTCTCCGCTTCCTCCTCTCGCTAGGGTTTCGTGCTCGTCTCCTTCGAGATCCCTCTCTCTCTCTCTCTCTCTCTCTCTCTCTCTCTCTCTCTCGTGATCGGGATACGGAGGTCGCCATGGAAGGAGGAGGAGGTCGCAAGAGGGGGAGGATGGGGGCGGCGAACGGAGGCGCCGCGAAGAGGTCGAGAGGTGAGTTGGGATCGAGTGGTTATTCGCTTCGTTTTTTTTTATTTTGGTGATTTGTTAGTGTTTTCTTCTTCATCTTCGATTCTTCGAGGGGTTTTGTTCGAGGAAGGGAATTTTAGGGTTTCTCGAGGAAGGGGATCGTTCCTTTTTGGTTTCGTTAGTGGTTTCTTCGTCTCCTCCTCCTCCTCTTTGGTTTGTAGGGTTCGATAAGATTCGGTATTGCATATCACTAGAAAAAGCGGTGTAAATTGTTGATATTTAGCTCATCATTGCTATTGGTGGGTTTTGTATGGTGGTTCTTCATTTTTTGAACTCTTTTCTACACAATTCTTCTTCTCAGAAAATTGCAATCTAGATATGTTCTCTTATCATATGGCCTAGGGTTTAACTTTTGGGCGCAAATGAAATTAGGTTTTAAGAACTGTTCTAAAAACCGGTAAATATTAATCTGAGTAGAATCGAAATCATGTGAAAATAAAATTTGTGTCTTAATATCTAGTCCAAGTCATAGATTTATGTTTTGTATATAATGAACTTCTCAGTTTTGATCTTGTTGCATCATTGGCCATTTGTGTTTCACTACTTTATCATTGCAGAGAGTTAAAAAAAAAAAAAAAAAAATCGGTTCTAAGTTGTAAATACATTTTCTCGATCCTATTCAATTTGTAGGATAGAGAGTATACGAGCAATTTATATGAAAGCAAACCTTTCACATATTTTTATTTTTAATAATTTTGAGATGTTTAATTTGTAATTGAACTATCAAGGTCAGTAAATTAATATTACAGTGACTAAGAACACACAATTAATTTGATGCAACAGAAAAGGAGTCGTTTCTAACTGGTGTAGGAAGCAAATCGAAGCCTTGCACCAAGTTTTTCAGGTTCAAATCTTATCTATAATGTACATCATAAATGCAACCTCTATTTTCAGCACGTAAATTGTAAGTTGTGGAAACTTTTCATATCCAAAATTAGTATATTTGGTGCTAATGAATTGGTCATTAAAGATTGTGATACAGGTTCTGCTCAAATCATGTTAACAATCTCGAACAGGGTAATACGGGTGTTGTTCATAATTGTGCCTTCTGTATGAAAACGGCAAGCGATATAGAACACGTTGGAACTCGAATTACATGGAATTGACATGTCATATGATACTTTTTAAATATAATAATTCCATGTTATTTCTTGTTGTTTGCACATCTAAATATTTCATATTGTATGCTCTTGAATATGGTTTTCATTTCATAGGCATCTTGGATTGTTGTACATGCTAGATTTCGTAGTAAACTTATGCTACAAAAGCAATTTAACATTTATTACATGGTTGGAATGTTTGTTCTGTGCTGGGTTTAATGCTGAGACTTTAATAACTGGCTACATGGTAAATTGTCGAAGTTTGATTGCCAGGTTTTTGTCTTTTATATGTTTCTGTTAGTAAAGATCTGAATGCATAAAGTAAATTTGCGGCAGTTCATATTTTTTGGGTAAAAATGTATGGAAACACGTCCTATATGCCATTTTGGTAGAGCAGAATAGGTGTAAGGAAAGAGATAGAGGGCGAGGCCAAGAGGAAGTAATACTTGATAGAATAGAATAAAGAGTAGGTGTAAAAAGGATGATAAGGAGAGAATATGAGATGTAATCACCCTAGTCCCAAGATATTTTTCCTACGACACGCCACCCTAAACTGCTTGTACATCCTGTTTCCGGGATAGGGTTGTATGAGGTGTGAGTAAATTAACAGTTCTATATAGAACGATGCAGTAAAAATCTTGCGGATTATTGCTAACTAGGTCCTTCTGTAGAATAGGTCATTGCTGTGCCTATTGAACTTAAAAATATGAAATGGTTTATCCAGAAGAGAATTAAAGAAAATTTTTATTTAAAATGGTGTATTCAGAAGATTCGGTAGATAATTTAACACTTTGATTGGAAAGTGCGAGATGTTATTTCAGTTTTGCAAGATGACTAATGATATGAACCTTGAGATGAATTTGCAGTCAATCTGTTTATATGTACGGATTGGGGATTGGGCACGCTATCATTCTAGCTATCCTTGAAAATGGCAAATTTTGCCTCAGTTGATCTATATAGCATTTTTCAGATACTGTAGCTTGTATGATGATATCCTCTTAGGTTTTTTCTCAGTGTGCTCGGCTAGAGTTAAGTTACCTTTAGCATGTGCATTTTGATTTTGAGGCCGTTGATTGTAGTAGGCTTCATAAATGCTCCACCCTTCATTTTACAATTGAGGGTAAATTGCTATAGTTGTATTAGTTCATATAATCACACTTGAATTTTATTTTTGATTGATTATAACTCTTTTCATTATATTTTTGAGTCACAATGATTTTGATCTTTTTCAGTAGATGCAATGCATATTGCTTTCCCTGATAGTACCTTAAATATTGATGTGAAACTGAAACATTTTGATTTTAACCAAGTTTGTCAAAACAACTAGATCTGATGCTGCATCATAAAGGTATAATGCTATGCCATAATTTCCATAATTTTATTTTATCCTTGATTTCTTCAACCAGTTAGCGCTCGATTTTTTTCTCCTCTGGTTATGATTCTTTGTATTCCTACACTTTGTCATTTCATTCAATAGTTATGTTTGTAAGTTGTTTCGCTTTGCTATGCACACGAACCAATCGTACTTGAATGAAACTACAACTCTTCATTGATATCACGAACGGATCTCGTTAATAAGATGAATCGAGACTATGCTTTTGGTTGATGATTTTCATTTGATGTACAGAGAGCCTAGAGTGCTGTGCTATATTTTTTTATAATTAGAAAAAACCTGATGGTCTTGTGACTTTGATGCAGCACTTCGGGTTGCCCTTTTGGCGAGAACTGCCATTTCCTGCACTACGTCCCAGGTGGCTACCAGGCCGTCGCGCACATGCTCAACCTACCCAATCCAGCTAATCCTCCCCCCGGAAGAATAGCTCCGCCGGCTTCTGCTTTTCCCGACAGCCATTCTGCCCTTCCTGCCGTAAAGACCCGCCTCTGCAACAAGTACAACACAGCCGAAGGCTGCAGATTCGGTGACAAGTGCCATTATGCCCACGGGGAGAGAGAGCTCGGAAGGAACATTCCTGATGCCGCCATGCAGCCTCAGATGGGCGGAGGCGGGAGTGGTGGCGGTCGTTTCTCTGGCCACCCTGAATACTCTATGCCGCCGCCGCCGCCGGAGGCCTATGGTGGGATGGGAGGAGGAGCTCCAGGGAGCTTTGGCGCCTCGGCCACCGCAAAGATCAGCGTCGACGCGTCGCTGGCGGGGGCGATCATCGGCAAGGGCGGGGTGAACACGAAACAGATATGCAGGGCGACGGGCACCAGGCTGGCGATCCGCGACCACGAGACGGACCCCAACTTGAAGAACATTGAGCTCGAGGGGACATTCGATCAGATAAGGGATGCGAGCTCCATGGTGAGGGAGCTTATCGTCAGCATAAGCGGCCCCTCCGCTGCTTCTGCTTCTGCTTCTGCCTTTGCTGCTCCTGCCGCCACTAGAAGACCCGGTAGGGGGGGAGGTGGTTCCTACGGCGGGAAGGAGAGCAGTTTCAAGACTAAGCTGTGCGAGAATTTTGCAAAGGGCTCGTGCACATTCGGGGACCGGTGCAACTTTGCTCACGGAGAAAGCGAGCTGCGCAAAGCTGCTGTTTGAGAAGTGCTTCCGTGCCAGCTGTTAATGAGGAGTTTAAGCTCTCTCTCTTGTAGGATCTCTCTTTTAGAGGCTTTGCTTTTTCTTCTTTCTATTTTGTTTCGTATTGGCAGGCTTATATGTTGTTTGAATGAGTAATCAAGATATTTTGCAGCAGCAGCACCAGCAGCAGCAGCAGCAGCCTCTTTTCGACTGTCGCATTTTCTGCCAGCATTTTAGTATGTAGCAGTGTGGTTAAATCGGTGTTTTATGGTTTTCGCATGTGTTAATGTGTTTCCACATAACTTAATAGTCATCATTAGTTTTCCTGTTAGAACCAAGTTTTTCTGGTTACCGAGGATCCTATCACATCCGTGCGCGTGCGCATGTGCATGTCCATGTGTATGCATACGCAAACATGAGTATGCATGCGTGTGCGCCTGCGCATGTAGATGTTCCCTACTGCTTAAATTTGAAGTTGCATGAGAAAGGTGTGGTGCATTGCTTTGTACATCTTAAGCTTCTCTTCGAATCTGGGATCATTTTTCTTCTTACTATCTCTTCTATGTGGGAAGGGGTCCTTTTGTTTTCTGCTCTATTTGGCTTCGCGGACATCATGCTTAGATTCGTAGGCTACTATTGAAGTGTCTTTGTTTTCTATGCTCCTCTTATAGTTGCTGTTGATTTTGATGGTGCCACTGATGCGGTGGTTTGATGGGCAGATTATTCCGCTCTGTGTTTTCACTTCGAACCTACCTAATTACGCACAAATAGATATGATTATATGATGTACAATTTCGACAAGCGCTATCCTTCTCTAATTACAATAGTCACAACAAACCCTCCTGCAGCCCTACTAAAACAAGACGCTTTCCCAAACACTGCACGAAACATCATACAGCCTGCAGAAAATATAGGCTCACTATGTTGCCGCGAGATATATATGTAGGATCACAATCTTTCGTTTACGTCGTAAGCAGTTTTACACTTCTTTTATATTTGTACAACATGTTCTGAATCTCGACGAGTACTGTAGTTTAACATAGAAGATTCTCTTTTAGTAATTTTGAGCCCAAGAGCTCAAACATGCACTTTTTAGTTCGTTTTGAGTGTCGCAGAGGCGGCAAATACGTAATATCGACCAGCGACATACCATTGCGAGGAAATGAATCATGCTGAGATGGGCAAGATGATAATTATGCACACCTGGACCATCCTCCGTCAGCTGTTCGTTCAAACACGCGCGGTTTTCGCCCAGAAAAAGTATGCCTCCAATCTGGACACTCGATCAAGTAGTTCCATATCCTGCGTCGAGGAAAGAACACGGAAAAACGTCAATTATGTTATAGACCAGCAAATCAAAATCTGAACAGCTTGAGGTGTCACATGCGAAAAGAAAGACCTTCTTAGGTTCTCAACAAAATCAGGGGGCTCCGCAGAAGGTGAGGTAGAACACTGGAAGAGGATTTCCGTGTCTGAGAGACGTTGCAGCGAAATGGCTCTTCGCTTCCACTCAGACGACATCCTGTGTAAGAAGAATGAGAGACTGTGTAACAAAGATTAAAGCAATCTAAGAAGGATTAACCAAAATGGTATGTTATAAAAGCATACTGCTATTTCATCTCTGTTTTCATATTCTCGGCAAAATTTATCTAATAGTAGCTGCTGTTATAAGAAGCATAATGATTCTGAAAAACCAGGGAAAAAATTTATGTATAGGATTTCTTAAAGCCTTCGTCCAAATAAGAGATTAATAATATAGATCAGAAACAACTCTGACCGAGTATTTTAATGAAAACCACCTGAATCTCTTCAAGCAAGTAAAGCAATAGAAGCAATCTGCATCATGCTCTAAAGATACAATTAGGTTTTTAAATATTTCTTTTGCTTTTTTGAGAAAACGTTTGTAAATATTTCAATCAAAATAGAATGGGAAATTTTAGCTTTTGAAGTTGGAGGAGGTCTCATGTATATCAGGAGAAACACATATTTACCAATACAGAGATCATTAATATCTATAGAATTTTTTTTTTTTTTTTATCTCCTTCAGTATGAGCTGCTGGGAGACTCCGACAGCTATGTTTGATGAATATTATCAGTTTCATGTATAAAATGAAGGCGGTAGGAAATAAAATACCAGGAGCAAGCAGCAATTTGAAATCTATCATTGTGCGTATCGTAAGTCTCTAATAACTTCCCATCCCAAGTAGGATCGCCTGAGGATATGCTGACGCGAATTCTTCTGACAATTTCGTCTGGGCATCTAGAACTTGTATCAAAGCTTACAGGCGTCATTAGACCGGTTGAAGTGTCCACCTACAAGCAGCAGAACGCTCACATGTTAGTAAAATCTCTTCGAGTGCCAGTTTGGCTTTGCTTCTGGAACTGCTCCTTTACTCTGAGTAGCAGCAGCTAAGTGTTTGGCAGGCAAAAGCCTGGAGCTTTTGCTCTGCCAGAAGCTCCAAGCTTCTGGGCCCTAAAGCTGTTCTAATTTGAAGCTTATGCTTCTACTAGAGCAGCAAGCGGTTGGGGAGATTTTTGATAATAAGAGCTGTTGGTGCTTTTTCTAACAAATCTACTCAAACATCATTTGTGCAGAAGCTGTAGCAGGCAAAATGGGGGCTCGAGTTATAGGCGGTATTGTTGTTCGACAAAGTGCCATTTGAGTTAAGTAGTTAGGAGAAGCAATAATAGCTATTTTCATTACAATCCCTCCTAGCTGCTTCTCTTTGCAGCGGAAGCAAAAGTTCCAATTTGAAGCTCCTGCTTTTGAGTTCACTTCAGACTTATTTATGCTTCTTGTTGCAGTTGAAAAGAAAGAGAAAAGTTAGGCCAAACGGTAAAAAAGTGGAAGTAATAGAGGCGCTTTATGTTTATTAAAAAGAATTCAAACTGTTAGTTTCGACCAAACCAAAATAGAATTCCAAAAGCCAATGCAGGAGAAACTTGCAATTTGAATGCAAACTTGAGAATATTAGTTATGTTTAATATTCAAAAAATAGATGGGAAGCAAAAGAATAAATTGACCTAACCATTAAATCTCCTTTTAAGAATAGAATAGAGGTTCAAAAAAGTTTTCGAGTTCTAAGGAATTTTTTTTTTTTTTTTTTAAAAAAAAAAGATGAAACAGAGAAAACGGCAAAAAACTAACCCAAAAGCCACCGATAATAGGCCTTGCATTTCCATACGAATCTGTTGTGGTGTTATGCCCAAGAACACACAGAGTTTGAAGATGAAACTCTTCCCAGCTATTCTGCAGAGCTTCAACTATTTTGCAGCATAAAGGCAAAGAAAACCCTCGCTGTATTTCGTTTCCCTCTGATCCAGCTGAATGAACCACATGCTGCATGAATATGTGTCAACTACACCCCCAAAGAAAAGTACAAGTGAAAATCTCCAATTTAATCATTTGGTAGTGAGTCTAACTTTAGTGGACGAATCGTCGAAAGCACCAACTAAATGAACCTTCATTAAAGAATAATGATCAATCAAAAAACCCTATTATATCAGAAAGGCAGAAAGAGAAAAAGAATGCTGTTCTTGTCGCCAATATAAGAGGAAAAGACAAACATCGAATGCCGCTTCATGATCACTAAGGTTCTGCAACATTTGGGCGAGTCCTCCATCGACAACTCGGGGAAAGTCCATATGGCCAACAGAGGTCCTGCAACCAATTTAAAGGAGGTTGAGAGAATCAGACAGCAAACCTCATCAACTCTTCTGTTGCGCGTGTGTGTGCCAGTACAATAGCAATTCTTACATTCCGTTGTTCTGGTTGCGAATTACAAGACCAACACATGTAGTTGCCTCATCCGTGCCCACCAACTACCAAAGGACAAAGAAGCACAAAGTTACTAACTACTGTAGTGGATTGGTACTTTGATATTCAATCAACTATATGCCTGAGCGATGCTCGTCAGGTAATGCATTTGTTCGGACACAGACATACAGGAAGAAACTGAAAGTTACAATAAAATATAAGAAAAGGATTTAAGAAAAAATAATTTCTAGACTGTAGAAGGAAAATTTTGGTTTATAAAGAAGAGCAAGATAATAGGACACTTGCTCCAATCTAAACCTTTCAAAAGCACAAGCATTCTTGCCATTAATCAACCTGTGGACTAAAACCCAATTCGAATCCACCAACATAAACTATCACAAGAACTTCTAATTCACCAATGTAAAACGTGAATTAGGGGTTTAAGGTCTGTTTGGCTCTTCTGCAAGGTGAATTACCATTTGAGTAACGCTACTGGGAGAGGCACTATATTGAAATCTTCCAAACAGCTCTCCTCTATAGCAAAATTAAAGGTTCCAAATTGAAGCTGTCATTTTTCCCTTGGCAAGATGCCTAATAGTTATAACGCTTAGGTAGTTAAGGGTCCAGATATTGTCAGTCAGAAAATTGATGTGACTTGTGAGGTACAGCAATTATTAGGAAATAATCGATTGTGGGATGTAGCTATAAGTGCTACAAATGGGCTGATGAGAGGAATGGAAGTAATTGACATGGGAGCCCCAATTTAAGACCGCAAAATTATAAAGCAACTATTATTCTCCAGAAAAAGCTAGTAGAGAACAGTGTCTTAATCATTTATGCTCAACCGTCCCAACATGAATAGGCGGATTCGACCCAATCTCAAGAAGAGACTTCTGTAGTAAATGGGAGGAAATTAAAATGACTAGGAGCTCCAAAAGATTTGAAAGGAATCTCTTGCCCTAATACCAAGTGAAATGCCAATTTTTTATCTAAAAGTTTAAACTATCCTTTCTTATCAAACGTTCTATTAAAGGTGGGGGCGAAACAACTAGTTTTCTCAAAATGCTAAAGCTAGTAGAGGTAAGTGTTGTAATCATTGTATTTAATAATCCAGGTCACTTGTGGATCAATTTTGACATAAGCCGAGCACGTGGCTTCTTGAAGTAAATGGGAGAAAAGTAAGTGAAAAGCAGGAGCACGGAGAGGTTGATATTGCCATGTATAATAACCGCTTTCTTGTCCAAAAGCTTAAGCTATCAGATACTAGTGTTTTTATCATCAATACTCAACAAAAATCATACTTCTATTTGATGCTACAACACGAGATTTAGATTTCTCTAGTTACCAACCGGTCTATCACAGGTGACTCCACCTAAAAGCAAAAGCAGAGCTAAACAGACAATCAGGCACTGTTTGGATGCATGAACATCTTATTCAGCACATCACTTTTATTTATATAATAAGCGTATTGTATTTGGTAATTGAAAAACATGATAAAATGTCTAGAAAGGCATATCATGTTCGGTATTCAAGCCACTTTCTTGGAAAAAGATAAATTACCTTGCAGGTGGAATACATTACTCTCCAATATCATAACTGCCAAAACCTTTCAAGAAGCTAAACTCAAACTCCTAAATTGCAATCACACAAGAAAATCTTTATAAAGTCTTTTCGGACGCATGAACATCGGGTTAGCTCTTTAATTTATTTGAAAAGCTCGTAGTATTCGGTAGAATGGTACATATCATATTCGACTTTAACATCATTTTAGGTGAAATATACTATCTTAGGAGGTGTTTGGTTCCTCGGAAAAGTGTGAAAAACTATTTTTCGAAAAACAAAATCCAGGGAAAACCCCTTTTTCTTATTTTCCGCCTATTTGGTTTCGAGGAAAACTAGATTTTCTGAAAAAGTTTCTTCCAGGTTTCATGGTAAACGAGTGATTTTATTTTTCTGATAAAAATCGGGCTAAAAATGGAAAAGGGGGTTTTACATGATTTTTTTTTTTTTGTCTGAAACATAATTTTTCATGCTTTTTCGTGGAATCAAACACGCCCTTACCAGATCACCAGATCATGGAGAGCAAATTTCAAACACTTTTAGCATCTAATCACAAGTTATCGCTACAAATTGGTTCCAACATCCAAACAGGGCAACAATGCGCAAGCTACCACTATCACTGACATTACGAACTCAAATTCTCCCACCCAAACCCTAATTTCTCCAGCATACCTCGACGATCGCGGGATCGACGGTGGCGTACTCCCTCTGGAACACGTACACGTGCTTCTGCGGCAGCGGCTGCGACGAGATCGAGAACCGCTTCTCCGGAACGGATTTGAGCCGCTCCGAAGAGGCGATCAGAGTAGGGTTCCGCAACAGCGACTCCATGATCTCCCTCCCCTGCATCAAAAGAGAATCATCAAACCATTTTGAGCTCGACCAAGAGTTCCACTCTCCTCCATCGTCCTCGTCTTCGTCTCCAGAGAGAAAGAGGAAATTCGAGAGACAGAAACCTTGAGATCGGAATTGGGGGCGGAGATGGAGATGGATTGTCCATCCACGAAGATCATGGCGATTCTTTTTTTTTTTTTTTCCTTTGGCTTCTTCGGATGGAGTTACCATATATATATATAGTGAGAGTTGCTGCAGACTTTTTTTTATTTTTTATTTTTTTTCTAATAACGCTTACTAAATAATCATACTAAAATATATTTGATAAAATAATTTGAGATTTTTGTTTGAAATACAGTAAATTATTTATTATTTTTAAAAATATATTGTTTTTATAAAATTTTATAAAAACTGTGAATTATCCGCGTGAGGGTGAATTATTAATTTATTATTTTTAATAAATTTAAATTATTATTTTATTTATCCCAGAAGAGGTAACCTTACCCCCCACGAAGAAGCACTACTTGAATCCAAGTAGACCCAACAACCTCTGCACCCTCTCTCTCTCTCTTCTCTCTCTCTCTACTTCTCGAAAACAAAACGAAATAACGAAGATCTCGTACACGACGACGGTAACCTCACCGCCTCTCACCTTCCCTCTCCTCCTGCTCCGCCTCGATCTCGATCCCACGCTCTTCGATTCGTGGCGAGCTCTGAGATCGATCGAAGATCGAAGCTCGAAGAGCGCTCTGATCCGATCTAAGATCCGTGGAAGGTTCTCTCGGTTCTCACTCAGATCTCTTAATCTTTTTTTCTTTGTATGATTCGTGTAATTGTTGATTTCTAGTTCATTTTTTTTGTTTGAATCCGCGCTGTTTCTTCACTGATCCGAGCGATTTGGGGATCAATTTTGTGGAATTTGTATCCTAATCATGCGCGATCGCTTGTTTATTTTGTTTCTTAATGGAATATTTTCGTTACGATGACCTTAGTATGAGATTTATTATATTGATGATGGTTGTTGTTTTCCCCGTGGGGTAGATCTTAGCGTGAGCACCAAGATGCGCAAATTTGTGGAATTTTGACGGTTCTAATCGATACGCTTGAGATGATGTTGAGCTTTTTGACTTTGCAGATTGAATCTTAGCTAGAGTGATATAATGCTGAGAATTCATCAATGATTGTAATTTTGGAGCGAATTTGAGATGAAAATGGCCCTATATGGTTAGTTCTTTTGGGTGAGGAGGTGATTGGATGGGCATTAGGTGCTCGAGGAAATGTCACTGAAACTTTCCCAGAGCTTCTCCTTCTTTAGAAGCTTGGGATTGTTTGATGACAAGAAGGAAAGCGGAGGGGCCAAGCAGGAAGCATCTCCGACTTTGAAGGTTCAGACGGATAAGGAGATTTATAGGCCCGGCGATTCGGTCACTGCTACTATAGAGATTTGCAGCCCGAGAAGTTCTAAGGAGGATACTGAGAAGCAGGATCTTAGTTCACTCTTGATCGATAACATCGCTTTTGAAGTTAAAGGTATTGAGAAGTTGGATACACAATGGTTCTCTACTCAGAAGCCTTTGCCAGGATCAAAGCATAGGAGAGGTATACTTTAAATTCCCCTAATATATTTTGTGGAAGTTTAGCATAACTAAACTTGGTCCAGTAAGAAACGTAAAAAAGATTTGTTGTTTTCTAGCTTTTCTAATTTCTACCTTCTTATCGAAACATTTGCCATATCCTTTCTGTTGTGTAGAGCTGTAATCCTTTCTGTTGTGTAGAACTGTAACTCTGTAAGTTAAAAATGAATCTTTGAAACTTAAACACCTCCATTATTTCCTATCTGAAAGTTATTGCTAATTAAACTCCTTGAATCTGATTTGTTATTTATTTTATTTTGCAAATGCGGCTGACCAATAAGAATTACTTATGGCAGACTTTACCCAGTTAGTGTTTAATTTTCAATTACTGCAATTTTTTTTCTATTGTGAGCTTTTCCTTAGAGACTTAAAAAAAGGAAAAAAAAAGAAAATTTGTAGTCCCTCCTGATGTAGGGCCACTCGCTTGATCAATTTTATGTAGTTTCATTCTTATTATCTTCTGTAATGATATTTGAAGTGCAGGTGAACAATTGTTTCTAGATTGTACAGCACCTTCGATAGTTTCAAAAGTGATAGTTACTCCTGGACATACCAAAACATGTAAGTAGTATCTTTTGAGTTAAATACATTATTAGGTCATGATTTCAGATATATCCTAGGGAATTTCTTCAATCCAGATATACCTTTCTTATGTCTATTTTGTATTGGTCCATTTTGAAGTACTTAGAATTTTTCTCTAGGTATCCAGAAGTAATTGATATCTTAGTTTGGTCTGACCTGACAATGTTGCAATCTATCTAGAATTTTTAAGCCACTTGCTATGTTAGGCATCATTACTGGAGTTGCTAATTAACTCCTTCCATACCATTTTGTTTTAGTTAAGTAAGCTTTCTTATTTGCTTTATTTAAAACTCACCCTTGCTTAAGTTGTTGTCACATTAGGAATTTAGGATCTTTATATATACCTAACTTCTGATTTTATTGTGAAACAAAAAACTTTATGTTGTTGCTGCCTGCAGTTGCTAGCCTTTCTTAGATGATTATTATGCTGGTTATACCTTTTTGACTGATAACATTGCCTGAATTATTGTTTTCTTGTTATGTTGGTTGTGTAGAACAAAAACTATATTGAAGTTTGATCTGAAAAGTCTTTTGCATATATCTTTGGTTTTGACACATACAAGAGCAGCAAAATAAAGTTGAAAGTATAAGTTTTACATTAGTCAGGCGCAAAAAGGAAACAAGGATTAACAAGGGAGGAAAGGACATTGGATTTTGGCTACTTTTATATCTATTTTCGCTCCTCTCTTTGGATTGCCCACTACTCCGCTCTCCTGGTGTAATGCCTGATGATTCTGCCAGTTCTTGGCAAAAATCAATGGTTTATCTGACTGTTAAATTAGTAATTATTTCTACTTTACTATGCATATATCTTATTCGATGGCTTAATTATGCATGAGTTTCAGTGGAGAGTATTCCTTAGCACTATCTTCTGCTGTTTATTTATGCAACTTAGGCACAATCACGTTCTTCTTTTGGATTGGCAGGTCCAAATCATTCTTCATCGCGTTTAATTTCATTGTATGCGCTGACCACTCTATACAATCTATGCAGATATAGTACGAGTTGAGCTTCCACATATTTTGCCACCATCATACAGGGGCATCAGCATTCGCTACATTTACTATGTTAGAAGTACGCTATATGCAAGGTGGCTTGTTTTGGATAATCCAAATCATGATAGAGGACCCACAAATAATGTGATTCAATTGGTTAGTCCCCAATTAAGATTTTGTTGCGTTCTTTCTAATAAAATTTTAATTTTCTAACTTAGAATTCATGTTTTTACTTGTCAAACAACTTTTCCGTCTGTAGCCTCCTATTTTTGTTGCATATTTTAAAAGTCATGCAGTTCAAGTTTGTATTGGACTTATGTATTTTCTTAACTTCATTTTGCTTTGGTTGGCGCGAGTTCGTTGTACATCATTATTCCTAGAATTAATTAATTATAGGATGACCTGTCATGTAAGGTTGAACCTATGAAACTTTTTGATTTTTCCTTATGTAGAGCAGTCCGGCATTTTATAATATAAGCCTTTTAAGTTCTTTCACACAGGTTCCGTCCTCTTTTAAGTTCATATTGGTAGTATCTATTTTTCAAACCTTATTTTTTATGGAGTTACTAAAAGTCCTATACAAAATACTTCTAAATTAGCTTTAATAAGAACTATTAAAGTACAAAGAATTTTATTCAAACTGTTTCCTAAATATCGTCCGACCATCATATACGCGAGATGGTTTTCCTTCACATTCCCGGCATGACATTGCTGGGGCAATGCTAACTATCCTTTCACAAAAAGTTAAGTGGCATGAAAATTTATTTAATCTTCTTCTTTTTAACTTTCCCTGGAATATAATCTTACCATTGGTTGTGATACATATGAATCAAGGACGTCCTGCATGATGTCTGTTCTTGGCACTGAATTCTTAGAACTTAAGGTGATATGAGAATGACACAACCATTTTCTTCTAGGACTTTCAAAAGTCAACTATTTATGGATCATTTGCTTGATTAGTTGCTTTGATGAGGGAATTATTTATTAGACATGATCTTTCAGTGTCAAGGTTTATGTATGCTTGTGTCTCCACCTTTCATATTAAATCTTTCTACAGAAACAGCTTTGTTTGTCATAATTATAAATTTTACGAAATATGACTTGGTTTGATGGAAACATTTGATGGAAACATTCCCTTAAGGTCTATGCATTTGATAGTGACAATCTTCAACTAAGCACTTTGAATTATTGATTGCGAGGTAGGCCTTCAATTTTTAGTGGCTTCTTTAGTATCTGACCTCATTTTAATCCACGATAAATTGCTATACTGTCGCTAAATTTGATATACTTGTATCTTTCCCTATCGCCATTCTCATTGCTGAACTTACATTTGTAGGAAGCTCGGGCTCCATTGCAAATCTGGGTTTCTCAGAAGAGCAGCAATCTGCTTAACGAAGAAGGTTAGATTTATACTATTGTCTTGTTTTGGATGCTTGCATAGGAATATTATATGCAGCTATATTTTTTATTAACCTGCCTTTGCAACAAATTGCAAAAACTATTCATGTGATCATGTATAAGTGTCGCAATGCTATAAACTTTAACTGCTTGATCCTACTATCAAATTTTGCTTTTAATTATTTGCTTGATTGATATACTTGATGATATTTGAAAATATTTTGGTGTGTATACCAGGGAAGTTACTGATTTCTGTTGATCAACTGAATATTTTTTGGAAAGAGAAAGATGAAGACTCCGAATGGGTGAGAAATTGCTGGAACATGTTCGTTTTTGCTTTGACAATTTTTCTGTTTCTGTATTTGTCTTTTGATTCAAAAAGTTTTCTTGCTTGTAGTGTTTCTGCACGGTGCAAACTTAAGGCTATAGGGTGACTCTATTTGTGTTTTGAAAAATTATAGTGCTAAATTTTCGCAAAGAATGATAAGCTCCATACTCATGGCAATGAAATAACCTTTTTCATTATCTCATTTCCCTTCCACTTCCTATTCTCTTGTAAGCAGATCCTGCTCCTTAAGAATAAACTCGAAGTTCGAAATTCCTTTTGTTTCAAAACCAAATAGAGTGCTTCAGGTGTTCATCACATTATTTTTGGGTTTGCTAGGATATGATCAATATTTCATTATTCCTTTTCAAATGGGTTGTGAATTTTTAAGAAATCTAATATGTTTGTGAAATTCTCAGAACTTTGATTATCATATTTTAATATACAAAAATGAATTTTATTTTTTGTCCCTTTTAGTTCTGGTTTGATTTCTCTTCGTGCTTATTTGCTAGGTGATTCAGATATAATTGGTGAATGTGATATGTGTAAGCATCTTATTTAATCAATTCTAACTGTATATCTCGTAGAGATAAAGATACAATATATGTTTCAACTTTGGTTGAACTTTTATTCTTAGAACAACGGTCATATATAGGAGTTATATGCTGAGAACTTAGTTTCCTCCCTTCTTTAGTTGAAATCACTACTTGCAGAGTCAGAACCACTGTTGTCAAATTGAATCATCTCGAAATTCATAGCTTAACAATCCCATGCTATGAAATTCATATAGGCAGGAACTTTTAATTATTCAGCAGCAGTTAATTTCAGTTTTGCGACTCATAGTAGTGAATTGTTCTTTTCTTGTCAGACTAGAGCAAATGAGAATGTGGATGGCTTTGAAGAAGGATATGATAGCTCAAGAGATGAAGTTTCGTCTGTTTCCTCGTACAACCCCGCCAAAGCAAATGTTGACTTTTTTCACAAGAATTCTGTATCTATGCAATCAATGTCGACACGACTTTCCACCAGTGAGCTATACAATTCTCATGGAGAGCGCTCCGGTTTTCCATCTTATGCTGCCCTTCCTCGACTTTCTATATCGGAGGTCATAGATGATCCTGGCGGAGGTATGGTGTCCATTTAAAATTTTTTCTGCCAATATATTGTGCTTTACTTGCAAATTTGTCTCCTTGTTTTGTCTCTGAAATGTGATTATGGTTTCAATTCATCCTAAGAGTCTAAGTTGTAATAGTATAGATGATCTAACTTCTGGAATTAAATGTGAAATCCTAAGTTTGACATGGCAGCTTTTCAGATGATTGACTAGTCAGTGTTTGGTTGGGAAAAATGGTGGGGATTGTAGTAGATCTCCCTAGCATCCTCCCAAACACTATGAGATATCAATTATCCTCACTTGGAATTAGGTGGGAAAAATATCCCCGTACCTAGTTTATCTGTGCGAATATTAGTTCCATGAGTTATAGTATAAACATGCTATCCCTCATGTCTAGGGCCTTCTCTATGACACCCTTAGAATTTGGAATAGTCATTTATATAAGATATAATTGGGTAACCTCTTAATCCGGCTATAGTATTTTGGGCGGTGGCTAGGCCTAAGAGGTTAAGAGGGTTAAGCATGCTAAGATTATAGTAGTTTTAAAATGAGGAACCCCCTGGGAAGCGGGGTGTCACGTTCTCCCACCTAATCCCTAATCCCTTCTATTGCTACCAAAACAATAGTGTCAACTTAAACTAAAATCCTTGCAAGGGATATTTTTCACTATACCCAGAACAGAAATTACCAAACCAAAAATTACCTGAAGGAAGGACTTAATTGATACATATAATGAACTTCAGGGATTACATTTTACGAATGAAAATACAGGGATAAAATTGAAATTCTGTTCAAACTTGGGGATTTGATCTGTAATTTGCCCTTTCTTTTTTGGGTGCGCAGCAGCAGAGGTGGGGTTCTGTTCTTGTCAAATATAGAGAAAACACAGATTCCCATACACATTTTAAGCTGCATCGTTCCTAGCTCTCTCTCTCTCTCTCTCTCTCTCTCTCTCTCTCTCTCTCTCTCTCTCTCTCTCTCTCTCTCTCCTGTTTATAAGTGATCAGTTTACAAATTTGCTATATATCTCTCAATCGAGCTATTATGCGTTATCTCACTTATTGATGCTTCATTTAATGAACAGCTATACAATCTCCTCAAATGAAGCTAAATCATTTTTCGTCTACTCTGTCGCCGGTGGAAAGAAATTCTACAAATTCTCATTTTCCTAAAGATGAGGTTGGATCCCCGTTCACACCCAAACATGTTGAACCTACTGCATGTAAGACATTATGTTGTATTATGGAATTTCTTCAAACTTTAGAGCGATCTTTTCTCAATTAAGTTGAAGAGCTTCGGTAAAACTAAGTTGCAGTGAACATTCTCTGCAGCAGAAGGCTTCATTCGAGGAAGATCCTACAATATCAGAATAGGTGACCAAGTTTTGCTTCGCTTTTCACCAAGGAACTCTGATTCAACTTATTACTTTGGTGATATGGTTAGTTTTTTAAAAGGGTTAGTTACAAATTTGATCTGAAGTTTGACCTGGATTTCAATTGTTTCTCGTAAAGCTTCAATTTTGACAATTTAGTCTGAAATTTCACTTCTATTTCCAAATTCGAACTTAGGGTTTCAATCTTAATAATTTAAACTCTGATTTATGAACCCAATTTCAAATTCATGGGAGTTTCAATCCTTTCAAAGAAAAGTTTAAAGGTAGTGCTGATGTGGTACCTTTTCCCGGCTGGTAGACTAACAGAAGAGCCTAACTGTTATGCGGGACAAAATTTAGGACTGAATTGTTAAAATTGAAACTGAGGACAAAACTTAAAATACAGTTCAACCTTAACGGAGAAAATTTGTACTTTGTTATTAAACTTTAGTAGCTCTATACCTTTTCAGTATTGAAGCATGATTTTGTAAAATTTTCTGGAAACAGATTGGTGGCACACTCACCTTTTTTCATGGGGAGGGAGTTCGGAGATGCCTTGAGGTAGAGATGCATATTGAGTTGTTTTTGTTCTACTAGCTGATGATTCATGTCTGAAGCATTTCTACACTTCGGCAGGTATCAGTAACATTGGAAACTTCAGAAACAATCAACCAGCGTGTTGTGCATCCTTCAAGAAAGGGCTCACCCACAATCACAAAGGTACTTCTTGTATATCGTACGAGCTCGTTTATCTCATAAGACAGATATGAAGATGCTTTCACTGGCCAATTCATTTCTGAATAGTTTGTCCTTGACTTGTTTTTTTGTGTTCTATTTCCGTTTTGTTGACAAACTGGCGGATGCTTTCTTAAATACAATAACAAATTGCTCCAGTTCTGGAAAAAAAAAAAAAAATCCTCCTTTGTTGCTTTTGTTACAGCATCAGATGCCTTCTCCCTCTTCCTCGTGATCAAAGCACAATGCTGTCAAATGTATTTGCAAAGATGCCAAACTTTTACAAGTGAAATTAGGATTAAACTATAATGAAAGGCAACTTGTGAAGATAAAAAAAAACACATGATTGAACAGAAGACATGTCAAAAGAACTAATTATTAGTTAATATTTAGAAGGCAGAGTGCGGATAATTTAAGGTTGTTGAAACAAAACTGTCTTACGTAAATGTTTTTTGTATGCTCAAACACATTTTTAATCTGGGCACAGAGTTGTCTTAATGTATGTAAATGATTTAAGGTTTCTTTATAGCCCAATTGATACGGGCCATACGGCAATTTTTGTTTTGATTTCTGGCAAGTTCTGATTTGTTTCTTAATTTCTGCCTGAGAATTTGTTTTTATTTCTTTTTGAGCTCGAGATTTTCTATGAATTGGGACATAGATTTGACGCAATCTTAATTACTTATTCCGTGTTTAGGTTCATAGTGAGCACCACGAGGTTGTTGCTGATGTGCTTCAGACAAGTTTCCTTTTCTCGATTCCTATAGATGGGCCCACGACATTCTCCACCTCGAAGATTTCGGTACAATGGTATCTACGTTTTGAATTTTTCACTACTCCCATGGATGTGGACCTGACTAGGTACTTAGAAATATGCTTGTCATTTGTTTGTGCAAGGAATTTTTACGCAGAACTAAACAAAGTCTCGAAAATAACCTAGTATTTGATGGATTCCTCATACTTAGGTTGTTTCTGTCCATAGGTACGAACACCCTCTCTTGATAGAGCAAAGGGAAAAGGGGGATTGGATTCTCCCAATATCTGTATATGCACCTCCTTTACGTAGACAAGCTGCAGAGACGAGAAACGAGAGGTCCTCGTCTCCTGGCAATTTGCTTCATCCTTAAAAGGTATGCCGAATTCTTCGAACCTACAAACCATTTTATCAAAGGGAAAAGCTCCAAAAAGCAGGCTGGTGATACTGCAATACTTTGGCCGATAGCTTTCACTCGAGTTATAAGTGAAACAGTAAAAATGAAATGCCGCCGTGCAGTAAAAGTGATAACTTGTGTGATATATCTTTAGATCTTAGATTGTGAAGCACTCTACTGCATGAATGTTTGTTAGTTCTACAATTCTTTTCCTGCAAACAGTGTTTAAGCTTTCTTCTTTGTCCGGGCAGGGCTTTGATTTGTCAGAAATCAATTAATCATCAATCTGGGTGTCTGGAATGAGATAAATATATGCATATAGTTACACTTTTGTTTAGGCCTATCATTTACGTCGTCAACTCTTTTTGATCAATGCTTACTCCATTTTCGCCGCCCCTTGAAACTTGTAAATGTAGCTGCTCTTTTTTCTGCAGGTGCTGGCTTTCTTTTGTTCATTCAGATTCAGTGCGTGCGCATCAATCAGAATACCAAGCGCCGCCAAAATCAAGCATGAGCCGTGAATGGGCATCTCGATAATCCGAGCTTATTGTTACCGAACTTTTCCTTTCCTTTCCTTATGTTAAAGCGACTGTTTCGTGGCGGCGCACACGCTTATAATTCTGAATGCTGAAAAAGGGGAACAGTCGCGCCGTAGAGCATTACCATTCTCGTGTTAGTTCTTGCCTCAGTCAGATGTATTTGGCCGCCCCGTCGTTAACTCAAAATCTCTTTTCGATGCCATGCATCTCCTTTCCACTCTTCCTGAAACGTGTTGTTATTACATGTACAAACGAAAATGCCCGAGTTTCAATTTCCTGATCATTTTTGTGTCAACATTAATCTTATTTTTCTTAGTTACTCAACTGTGGATTTTGCTCATGTTTTTTTTTTTTTTTTTTTTTTTTTTTTTTTTCCACTAAAAGATTCATCCATACTCTATGTTACTTACCAGTGCAGTAGTAGTTCACGTGGTGTTGTGTTTACTTTTATAAGTTATCAGATTCATCTGGCAAGTACACGCAATAATAATGAAGCACCACAACAAATTTATTAGGAACTTAAATTATCAACAACCCATAAATTACACACATCATGTATCTGTGTGTTCTATATTCATCTTCAATGATATATATATATATATATATATATATATATATATATATATATATATATTCTCATCATATGTATGTAAATATCAGCCCAGGTGTATCCCTGGCCGACGCCGGCGCGGGGGTTGTGCTCCGCCGCCGACGGCCGCACCGTCACCGTCGCAATGGCGATTGGCTGCTCCTCCGCCGCGCCGGGCTTCCGCTTGGCGACCTCGGCCTCCGTGGCCTCCTTCTCCGCGGGGTGCGACGCCGTCAGCTTCTCCGCCTTCACCTGCAGAGCGGCCTTCGCCTTCTCTGTGCCGGCCTTCGCCGACGCCACCGCCCTCTTCCCGGCCTCCATCTTCTCCTAAAATCCTAATAGCAGTAGGTATTCAAATTCCTTGTTTTGATCCTCTCCCCTCTTAATACTATTACTATTATTGTTGTTGTTCTCCTAAAATACAAATTAATACATAGATTAGTATATATAAAACACGTTGTCGTGGCACGTAGCGTGCATGGATTCGAGATTAAGGTGACGCATGTTGGGGGATACGTGCGAAGATCCTGTTACGTAGCCAATCCTGCATGGTCAAGTGTGAGAAAACAACCATTTTTTTTTTAGCTATGCTATATGTACATTTCATTTGGAGTGTACATTCTACACCTAATTCATCCTAAGATGAGCATTCATCCACTCGTCACTTCGAAATGACGAGTGAAATTCATCCGATCCTAAAATGAATAAAATGTAAGATGTACACCTAAAATGAGATGCACATTTAGTTTTTTTCAATTTTTTTTTTTTTTCTTCGTCCTTTTGGAAACATCGTATGTCTCCTTATTAATAAAATATAAAACGCCCCGTCGTTTCCCATGGGGCTGACGGCCAGTGGTCGTCTAGATTCCGTCCTGATTGATCAAAAAAAAATAAAAAATATATATATATTTTTTAAAAAAATTAAAATAAAAGTTAAGATAAATTTTTTTTGTATATTTCATTTGAAGTGTATATCTTACATTCCATCCATTTTAGGATGTGATGAATTTTATTCGACACTTCAAAATGGCGAGTAGATGAATGCCAATCTTAGAATAAGCATAATGTAAGATGTATACTCCAAATGAGATGTACAAATAGTATTGCTCAAAAGTTAATTCTATTTTGATTACTCTCGTCCTCGTCCTGATCAGTCTTGTTTGCATCCCTCGAGGCCAAGGTTGTGGGCCGAGTCCATGACCCATAACTTCTGGGAAGACGAAAGAAAGATGTCGACGCGGCCCATTGAGCCCTTATCTCCCGAGACTAGAAAAGAATAAACAATAATAATAATAATAACATCTTTTAGATAAACTAATAATTTGAGCTTAAATATTTTTAAAAAATGGTTTGAGTTGCTAAGTTGGTGTGTAAACTAAAAGTATAAGATAGATCTTTGTGTACTTAGATATGGCGACAAAATAGTCTTCTACTAATAAGTGGACTAAGCCATTTTGGACTAGTGCTTGAGTCCAACGGATTATTAGTGATAGCAGACTGAGTTGCTGCAAGAATGTGATTATAAAATACTTCTTGTACATCCTAAACGGGATGTACGACATAAATCTTATTTATCTGACGGTGAGATGAATTTTACTATATCTCATCCTGAGATGAATGAAATGTATATTGTACGTCCAAAAATAAGTATACAAATAGCATTACTCAAAAAAAAAAAAAAAAAAAAAAAAAAGTTGACATTTACCACAAATTTCTAGTAAGTTTTAGGAACTTTCTTCATTTTTTATTTATTTAAATTTTAGTCCCTCCTTGATTGTTGGAGAAGTATCTAGAAGTTTCGAGTGATGGTACAAAATAGAAAAGTAAAAATCAAAGTACTAGTCCAAGTTCAAAGTGGGGCATCAACATTGTGGGTACAATACCAAATCAAATACGCCATCTCTTCCTAATTTTTTTTAAAAAAAATTATTCCCAAATGACCAATTAAAAATATATATAAGAAAAATACATTGCACCTAATTAACAAGAAAGTGCTTTAGTGGTATATATTATTAAGTCATAAAAATTATATTAAATTATAATATTTATAGTTTTTCAACTCTTTATAATTTAAAATACACGTAGTTTCTATTTTTTTTTTAATTAAAAAATTAATATTTTAATCAATCGCCACCACAAAGAATTAGTGCTACTTAACGCAATAACAATATGTATGCGGTGACGCACTAAATCACTATTCAATGTTGATGGCGCACTAAATCAACATTCAATGTTTTTTTTTTTCGTATTATTCCATGCACGGGCTTCGATTCTAAGATGAGTATGCGGACATCAGATAAGATAAGATGACACGTGTGAGAAGATGATTTGATGAAGAGGATGTTGCTTATTTGGCCCCAACACACACAAAAAAAAAAAAAAAAAAAAAAAAAAAAAAAAAAAAAAAAACCTTTTTCTACTTGGTAGTGTTCTTATCTCATGTAGTCACTACTTGTTGGGTTTTGACTCACTAAGTTGATAATTCAATTTTTTTTAGAATTAATTTCATACAGATTTTTATAACAGTATCAAATATATATCAGATAAATTTTTATAAAATTTAAATAATCAGATCAAAAATTATAATTTATTTATGACTAAATTACAAAAAATTCTTCCGTAATATTTCACTTTTCCAGTTTATCCTCATGTCATTTAAAAGCCTATATTTTGTCCCCTCGTAATTACCGAATTGTCTTTAGAGGGCAACGGCGTTAACGGAGGTGGTAAATTGACGAAAATACCCTCATTGTGCTAACCTGCGCTGACCCGCGCCGAGGAGGAGGAGGACGACGACGGCCGCGATGCGGGCGATGAGCTCCGCCGCGTGCAACCCGATCCGGAGGAGGAGGTGGACGACGACGAAGAGGGCTCGGGCGATGAGCGCTTCGACGACGACGACGACGACGCGGCGAAGCAGGCGCGGGCTCCGCCGCGCGCGACCCGATCCGGAGGAGGAGGAGGACGACGAAGAGGGCTCGGGCGATGAGCGCTTCAACGACGACGACGGCGGCGAAGCGGGCGCGGGCTCCGCCGCGTGCAACCCGATCCGGAGGAGACGACGACGATGACGGCGGCGAAGCGGGCGCGGGCTCCGCCGTGTGCGACCCGATCCGGAGGAGGAGGAGGACGACGACGACGAGTTCGACGAAGAGGGTTTAGGCGATGAGCGCTTCGACGACGACGGCGGCGGCGAAGCGGGCGCAGGGTCCACCGCGTGCGACCCGATCTTTTTTTTTTTTTCTTTTCTGAAGTTTTTTTTTTTTTTTTTTAAGGAATATTTCTCAAGGATATTTTGAGTATATATAATTATATTTTCAAAAAAATTGACGGCTCACTTACGAAATCATGACGGCGGGGATAAATGCACAATTCGGTAATTACGAGGGGGTAAAATGTAAGTTTTTAAATGACAGAAGGTAAAGTGAAAAAACAAAATATTACAGGAGGATTTTCTGTAATTTATCATTTATTTATATATATATATCTATACTGTCTGACTCGAATTCAAAATTTTTTATTTTAATATTTTATTAAATTAAATTAAATAATTATTTATTTTTAATAACTTAAGTTAATATATGTTGCCATTTTTATAATTTTATATTCAACCTGAATTTCGAAAATGAGTCCTCTAAAATAAAAAAATTACAAATTTTTTTTCTCATTGGGTGGATATTCGAGTCGCATCTGGATCCGAAATCCGATAAAACCTCTAGTCCAAGAGATATTAAAAAATAATAAATAAATAATTAAAAAAATATTTTGTTTATTTTTTTTTTTAAATATGAATTCGGTTAGGAATATAAAATAATTAGATTTTAAATTTGATCAATTTATAATTTTTTTATTTATAGACTTTTTAGATAGTTTAAATTAAATTTATTGTATTGAATTTTAATATCAAAATATTGGTAATAGAGGAATGAAAAATAAATTTGCACATAGACCCCTTCAACTATAGGACATTTTGAAAGAGCCGCCTTAACTACAATTTTTTAGAATTATGATATAATACCTTCTAATTTTTTACAAAGAGCAATTAGTTATATACTCCTGAAAAATTATAAATTTTTTTATTTACTCCCTGCATAGAAGGTTAGTATTAAAAATATCTCTATAAAATTACTATTTTATCCTCTCAAATCACAAACTTTTCTTATTAACTCTTAAGCTAGGGCAAAAAAGATATTTTGATTTTTTTAAAACTTTGAAATTAGGCGATAAAATTATACAAAAATATATTTAAAACAAAAAAAATGGTATATCAGATATTTCAGAAGTTTTGAGGGATATAATAGAATTTTTTTTTAATTTTTTTTAAAAATTCATCAGTAATTTTACTAATAAGTGTGAAAAATTTAATTATAAGAAATTAGAGGTTGAGGGGTCTAAATCAAAAAAAAAAAAAAAGAAGGAAATAGTTGACGGGGCGGTTTTAGAATTGTACATAGTTGAGGGGGTGCCCATACAATTTTACCTCCTACGACACCTCTACCCTTTCGATTCCAATTTAGGACACGAACAACTCCTCAAAAAGGCGCCTTTTTTTTCTTTATCATCACTTTTTTTTGGCCCCAATTAATTAATAAAATAATATTATTGTTGTTGTTTAATCCCCTCCTTCGATAATTCAGCGAACACGGGATCGATCGAAGGAGAAAAGGTGCGAGCTTTCTCTCTCTCTCTCGTGCCCATAACTTGTTTGATGTATTGTTTGTGTGAAATTTTGAATCTTTTAAGTGGTTTTTTGTGTGTTTTTAGCTGTAGAATTGAATTGGTTTTTGTTTATTTTTAGTGGTGATGATGTGGAGATGCGCTGTGGACCTTGTTCGGCGGTGTTCGGATGCTCGGAGGTCGAATTATTTGGTAATTTTTGATGATTTTTTTAGCATTTTATGCAATTTTGGTTGCAATTGATCAAAAAATCAAAGCTTTGATTTATTTTTTTCGTCGGACTCTGATTGAGTAAAAATGTTAGAAGCTACAATATCTCAAATCTCTTTTTTATTTGCTTAATTTTTCTCTTTATTTGATTGTATTTTGGGTTCTGTTTTATGAAATAATTAGGGTTTTTCCTTCCCTAAAATTGAATAATTTTTTTTTTGGCTTTTGAGTTTGAAAATTTGCTATGGAGCCACCCCTTTTGCTGATATTTGACTAAAACAGTGTTCTCCTTATTACTATAAAAATGTTTCTTTTGAATTATGAATCTTAGTTCAAAGTTTTCGCAAAGAGTTAGTGCCAGTTTGGTAGTGAGGTTTATCTAACGTTATAAGATAAAATGGAGTTCGAACAAAAGTATATTGAGATATGCTTTTGTATTTTTTGGTGGCATCGTAGAAAATATATTATAACTGACTCGTCGCAATATGTGGAACGAGATATTACATACAGAAACAAACATGGTATTTTTCTATCGTACTTTCTCATCGCACGTAACGCAATCTTCCCGCAATCCCAAACGTAGTATTAGAAGATCTTAGTGTTGGCTTAAAAGGGCCGGCATCCTAACCTGTGGCGGGAGGTCAGGTTGGGTCGAGTCACGTTCGACATAGTGGGAGGTCGGGTTGGGCCGAGTCATGTTCGAAGTGGCATGAGGCTAGTTGGGTCAAGTCACAATCGAGAACCGTGGACGACGCTGTGTCTGCGCGTTTTAAGTGAATTGGTTGCGTATTTTTGACAGCTCGAGCTTTTGGGATTAATGGTTAGTGCCCAACGATTCGACACGTAGGATTAATTTGGTAGAATCAAAATATTCAGAATTTGAAAAAAAAACGAAGTTTGGGGTTGTTAGGTTATTGAAAGATTAAAGAATCGAAAATTATTTGGTTTTGTTGTTGTAGCCCTTTTGTTTGGTTTCTCGCTATATAGTAGTTCTTGTGTGATCAACTATTTTGTTCTTATTATATTTTTTAGCAATGCATAGCTCTTTTTGAACTTGAGCTTTAAGATTGTATTCTCATTTCATAAAATTTGTGGCCAGGTTGATGCATGTAGATTTGGATATGGATATAAACAGAACAATTGTCCCCCACATAGACGAAGTGACGAATGCACTTCGACTATTAATAGCCCGAGCTGCTCCGGTTCACGAAGTTACGCAACTTCATGCGCTGTGTGGCCCGATACACAACCAAGAGAGAACCCCTCGTCCGACATGTTAATCGATTCATTCGGCCGTTTCCACAACTATCTGCGAATCTCACTGACAGAACGTTGCAATCTCCGGTGTCAGTACTGCATGCCGGCCGAAGGGGTCGAACTGACCCAGAATTCCGACCTTCTTTCCCACGGTGAGATTATTCGACTCGCAGACCTGTTCGTGAGTTCCGGAGTCGATAAGATTCGGTTGACAGGCGGGGAGCCGACAATTAGGAAAGATATAGAGGATATATGTTTGCATCTCTCTCGCTTGAAGGGATTGAAAACACTTGCTATGACCACTAATGGGATTGTTCTCGCGAAGAAACTCCCAAAGTTGAAAGAATGTGGGCTCAGTGCGATAAATATTAGTTTGGACACGTTGGTTCCCGCAAAGTTCGAGTTCATGACCAGGCGGAAAGGGCATGCGAGGGTTTTGGAGTCGATTAACACCGCGATCGAGCTTGGATACAATCCTGTCAAAGTATGGATGCTTTTTTTACATATTATATTTCTGTTTTATTTTGTTTTCTTATGGATAAACCATATTCTGTCGTGTTTTTCTCCTTTTTTCTTATAAAAGCTTAATCTATGCGCATATATGTCTCTTCAAGGTGCTATTTTGTACCCAAAAAAAAAAGTTATCCCGATAAAGTACAAAGGTAAATGTGCGAGTAATTATGTTTCTAAAGGCATATATGATAATTTGGAGTTTGGAGGGATGAACATGTAAGTAGAATTGTTGGAGTTTACATGCATATTGATCTGCATTTAGAGATCCTCTCTTTATTTCAATTACAGGTCAACTGTGTTGTAATGCGGGGAATGAATGATGATGAGATTTGCGATTTTGTCGAACTGACGAGAGAGAAGCCGATTAATGTTAGATTCATCGAGTTCATGCCATTTGATGGAAATGTTTGGAACATCAAAAAGCTAGTACCCTATGCTGAGATGCTGGATAAAGTGGTAAGGTTAGGACTCTGACAAGTACACAATATCTTCAGCTGGAATTTAGAAAGTAATTGTAGTAGATTATTAATAGAATTGTACTAGAAAGAAATTGTAATCGAATTTTTCAAGACATATTCTATTAATTCGATTATAACAGCAATCTCAGCAAAATCTTTAGATGTTGAATTTATACTAAGAAACTCTGTGTCTCAAGATTTTAAGTTATAGATTTTTTTTTTTTTTTTTCTGAACAAAAATTTAGTAATTGATTGAGCAGCGGCAACGATTTAAGGACGTAAGGAGGCTTCAAGATCACCCTACAGACACAGCCAAAAATTTCAAAGTCGACGGACACTGTGGAACTATATCATTTATTACATCAATGACTGAGCATTTTTGTGCCGGATGCAATAGGCTGCGGCTCTTAGCTGACGGAAACTTTAAAGTGTGTTTATTTGGTCCCTCGGAGGTATGTTACGCTCTTTTGCACGTACTGTCACCTTTTCATCATGCGATAGAATGATCTTAATACCCCATGCTATTTTTCATAATATTATTCATTCTTTGGAATAAATTCTACATCTATTTTCAGTAGAGGTAACATTTCAAAGAATATAATATCTCTTTAATCAGGTTAACACGATAACCGGTGACAAATTTTGCTTACGTTCAGAAATTATTTTGTACACTTTTCACTTTATTCTTTTTTATTCTGATTTGTTTTTCCTTTCTATGTTATTTGTTATAATAGATGAATCAGCGCCTTTATAATTAAATGTTACCTGATGTACATAAACTACGATTCAAGCTCTCGTGTGACCCTGCAATTGCCTTGTTCTCGTACTTTATATGGTTTTACTCACTTTTGATGTCGCCTCTCTCTGATGAAGTGTTCTGCTTCATGAGATACTTGTATTATATGAGATACTTGTACTTTATACTTTAATTTTGCATATATAAATATTAAGATGATACTACCTTCGGTGAAACCTCTCGTTTTTCTTTATTTATTCATCTTATTTTAAGAAACAGCAAAATCTAATTCTGCTGGATTTTAACTCATTAGGTGAGTTTAAGGGATCCACTTCGTGCTGGTGTTGACGACCTCGAGCTAAAGGATATAATTGGTGCTGCGGTATGTGGAAACTTTTAGCCATACATTATACTTGCTGAAACATGTCCTTTTTTTTTTTTTTTTTTTTTTTTTTTTTGATATTTGAGTATATACGTGTGCGCAAAGCAAAGTTATCTATTTACATGCATATCGCCGTAAAATCTTACTACTTATATACCCCCCGATTACACCCTTTTACTAATAGACATGCTCCTTTCAAAACATTTTCGCCTATGAGACTTTACATGGTTAAATACATGGATAGATGATTTTACAGGGATATGTATGTCGGTTCCCTCCTTTTGAATCAATCAACATGGCCTGAGAGATTATGAAAAGATTATAATTTTTTTTTTCAATCTAGCATATTTAGCTTGCAGACACCTACATAGGTTGAGAATTGAAGTTGCGTTTCTTCTTTTTCAGGTAAAGAGGAAAAAACGCGCACACGCAGGGATGCTCGACATAGCAAAGACAGCAAATAGACCCATGATTCATATCGGTGGCTGAGGTATTTTATCAAAAATCTTTGCCTTTTTAATCTACTGGTGCTGCGGCTACTGCTTTTCTACACATGATAAGAGAGACATGACGACGAGAATTTCTTATTGACGCAAGAGACTAAGCTGAGTCAAAATACTGAGCTGGAAATATGTGTCGATTAAGTTAATCATTGTTGCGCTGAACGACAGGACGGATTAGAAGTAAATTACTTACCTGATTGTCCATAGTTTCTGACATAGATACCAGTGAGTTAGTATATCAGAAATGTTGAAATGGAAATTGGTAAAGGTAGTTTTATCGCGCAAATAAAGAGATGTTTCTCTTATGGAGTTGTTCTATGTTACCATCCAGAAATAGGTTATATAGAACAAGTATTGTAGCACGTCGCAATATATTATGTGTTATCCGACAATATATTTACTGTTCTGATAGTTTCTGTCAATAGGAGTTTAGAATTGAAGATATACGGGTCGCGTTAAATCGTTTGTTCTTCACACCCTTTTCGCCATTGCGATTTGTTTAACCTATTGCGACTCTGTCGACGGTTTTATTTCCTTTTTAAAGTTGGTATATATGAATTTTAAGTGCCTTTGGATATGTTATGTCAAAAGCAGATGATTCATTCATTCTCTATGGTGTTTTACTCCTCTTTCAGATTATCATGGATTCTGAAGGAGCTCCTTTTTCTTCTTCTTCTTCTTCTTCCTTTTTTTCGGAGTAAAAGCTACTGATGCTCTTACAACTACATTATATCAAAATGGCGAAAAGTTAAAGATAATTTGAGCTCTTACCAACTTGGTGGAAGGTCTTGTTTCCAAGCACACACAAACACACACACACACACTGGTTTTTGCTTTATTCAAGCTTCTGACATGTAAACTACTGGGATTGTTTTGTCCTTCACATATTACATTTGACAAGAAGAGTTGCTGCAAAGATGATTTGTGTAGACCCTACATTGTTTGGTTGGGGTATAAGGCCGGGAATAAGCTCTTATTCCCCACCTTATACACACAAAAAAAAAAAAGGCATTGTATTGTTTGGTTGGGATGTAAGGGAGGAATAAGTTCTTATTTTCCATCTTATACCCAAACACCATTTTGGAATAGAAAAAATAGTTCTTCTTTTATAGGGCCCGTGTGGATTCGGTATAGAATCGGGAATAGGAGGATATCCCTCTTATTCTTCCAAACGCACCAGAAATAAATTGGTATAGCTTGTTCCGGTACAATTAGAATAAGTGAGAATTACTGTTCTCACTCTTCCCAACCACCCTCTTACATTTTTCTTAAATACTCTCTCACGTCTACCGAGGCACCATCTCTCACCTCATTATTACATAATAAAGTTTGAGGGCAAAAAGGTAATTTATCTTAATTAAAATTTTTTTATTCCTCTTATTCTTTATTTTCATACCAAACATAAAATCTTTTTTTTCTGGAACTATACTAAATATTTTTTTACACTAGTTCCGTACTTTATACTTATCCCTGGAATAGCTAGTTCTGTTTGGTATAATTTTGGAGCAGTTTTTTCACGCTCCACCCTGGGACTAGCTTGTTCTCAAGTGGGATTGTGAAGAGATTGCGTTATGAGCGGTGAAAAAATACGATGGAAAAAGACTTCGTTTGGGATTGCGGAGAGATTGCGTTACGTGCGGTGAGAAAGTACGATGGAAAAATAATATATTTATTTTCGTATGTAATATTAAGTTTCATATATATTGTAATTGTGTTACGTGCGGTGAGAAAGTACGATGGAAAAATAATATATTTATTTTCGTATGTAATATTAAGTTTCATATATATTGTAATGTGTTAGTTATGATATATTTTTTATTTTTTTTTATGTGTTCCTATCGAAAAATAAAAAAGCATATTCTTATATATTTTTGCCCCAATAATACTTTTTCTGATAGCGATAGACGAACCTTAATACCAAACGGGCCCTAAATCTATTTTTGATTATTGTATTAATGTATTAATTAATGTAATTAATATATTTAAGTAATAAATCTTAATAAATTAATTTATTACTTATGGTTAATTAGCTCATTAAAAATTGATTATTTAATGTGTTTATCTAAAAATTAATATTTATATTGGTCAACTAATTAATATTTTGACTAATAAAATTAATTTCTTAGCTAATCAACTAACTAATTAGATAATTTACTAATTAATTAAAAAGTTAAGCTATATTTTAAATTAATTAATTTTTTTTATTATTTCTTACAATATTCATAGCTAATAAATTTATTAATTTATTAAATTATTTTTAATTAATATTTTGATGTTAATTAATTAGATACAATATTTTTAATTTAAAATTATAATTATTTTTAGTCTTATTTCCGCTATTTCAATTTAACAATCCAAATACTATTTATCTTATTTCTAGAAACAATTCAGTTTTTATCCAAACAAAAAATTAATCTTATTTCTATTTATTTTTTAAATTATAACTATCCTAGAAATAGGTAATTTTTTGCTTATTTCTCAATCAAACATACATAATATAGATAGAATATTACTTGGATCTTTATATATATTTATAGGATAAATTACAGAAAACCTTTCTGTAATATCCCGTTTTTTCACTTTGCCCTCCTGTCTTTTAAAAGTCTACATTTTGTCTCCTCGTAATTACCGAAATATGCATTTATCCCCCGCTGTCACCATTCCGTGAGTGAACCGTTAATTTTTTAAAAAATATTATTAGATATACCCAAAATATCCTTCAAGAATGGCGAGAAATAAGCTAAAATTCATTCTCTCCAATATAAGGTAAGGGTATTTTCGTCAATTTACCTCCTCCGTTAACGTCGTTGCCCTCTAAAGACAATTCGGTAATTATGATGGGGCAAAATGTAGACTTTTAAAAGACAGGGGGGCAAAGTGAAAAAACGGAATATTACAGGGAAATTTTCTGTAATTTAGCCATATTTATATTGGTATTTGACATCTTTAATGTTGTTTGGCCTAGCTATAAATCTTTGTAAAAATTTGAGTAGAATTATTCGAAAAAGTATTAATAGCTTAATTATTTAAATCTCCTTGACTACTTTATCCTGTAACAAATTTAAATGTTTCAAATTAGAGTTTTTATTTGGAAAGTTCTAGATGCTTGTTCAGCTATGCACAATATGAAAGAGAAAAAAAAATTGAGTGGGGAGCTTTCTAACAGAGCTATCATGTGGTTTTTTTTTTTTCTTTTTTTTTTCAAAAATTATAATTTTTTTTTTTTTTTTTTTAGAGTTTAAAAAAACTTGTTCATCTATTTTAAAAGTAACACGCTTATTTTTTTTAATTTTTTGAATCTAATCACCATCTAAAATATTGTAGTCGTAGTTTAGTCCTAATATATCCATCTTATATATAAGGTTATTTTAAATTATTGGACTTAATCACACTTAGCAATGTGAAACTCATGCTCTACCTACTGTATTATGATCCTGGCTCAGTCCAGATTCATCTCACACTTTCGACCAGTGATTGAATCTAATATTAACTATGACGCTCCACTTTTCAAAAAATTATTTATTATAGAATTATTAATATTATAGCAGAGTTAAAAGATTTAGCTATAATACATCTTATATATAGAACTACTATAAATTATGGAATTGTCAAAAAAAAAATTAATATGTGGCAGCGGATCAGAAGCTTTAAACAAAATCACAACCGTTGATGCTCGATATCAGACATCAAATCAGCTGATTTGCTGATAAAAATCATTTTGAAACATTTCCAAGCAAGAGATTTAGTGCATCCTGATTTGCATCTCTATTATCCAATTTGATGATCTGGAGTTTCTGAACAGGGAAAAAGATTGGAAGCCTTCACTGGATCTGCAAATTCTGGAAGCATTAAATCTCTTGTTTGGAACTATTTCAAAATGATTTATCAGCAAATTAATCAGGTGATGATTTGGTGTCTAATTTCAAACATCAATGGTTGTGATTATTCTTTTTTTTTTCCTTTTTTTTTTCATTTTTCACTTAAAATCTACTTTAGATATCTTTATTATGTGATAAAGTACGGAACTACTGTAAAAGGACGTTTGGGACGATTTCAGGGATAAGAGATTTTGTATTTGGTATGATAATGAGGAATAAGAGGAATAAAGAATTTTAGTTGGATTAAATGATCTTTTGCTCTCAAGCTTTATTATGTGATAAAATTTGTTAAATTCTAAATTCTTTTTTTTTAATTAATGGATTAAAGCCTTACAAAAAATAAGATAAAATTAAAATCAAATTATATTTCATGAAAATAATATTTAATTTAACATTTCATTTGCTCTATTTAAAAAAAAATAAATTATTCATCATATTTTTTGAAAAATATTTTTATCATGAAAAAAGGTATATGCTATTTGTCTGCTATAAATTTCATATTACTTTCCTACTAATATATACAATTGGTTAAATGATCTTTTTGCCCTCAAATTTTATTATGTGATAAAACTTGTTAAATTCTCACTAAGGGTAATTTTGGAAAGAAAAATATAGTAAAATTTTACTATAGAAACAGTAGTTTTCACTTATACCAGAAGTACTAGAATAAGCTATTCTCGTAGTTCTTGGTGTGTTTGGAGGATATTCCCCTTATTCCCCAAATAATTTTATTTCCAAACTGGACCAGATTCTGTGCCTAGTTTTTTTTTTTTTTTTTTTTTTTTTTGGCCCGGCTGCTCCACTGTAGAAATCGGTTGCCCAGTTGCTAAGTTCATTTTCGTCATGAATGAAACGGCAGCATGCTGCCTTTCTCTAAAAAAAAAAAAAAAAAAAAAAAATTCCATTTCCAAACTAGCCCTAAAGTCCAAGTTTAACTTTTGTATCATTTAAAGTGTGGGCCCTGATGACCTATGTTGATATAAATAGTTTATATATATTCATCTCACTAAATGATCTTCCAATTGACTAATTAACATGCATATTAATAGATAAATAACAATTGTAAATAAATAAATTGGTGCTTAATTACTTTATTTATAAGTTAGAACCATTGTCACCATATACATATGTGCATCTTTTTACTTATATCCATGCTCTCTTTGGCTCATTTAATCATATCTTTGCCAAAATAATTAATAATAATAATAATAATAATAATAATAATAATAATAATAATAATAATAATAATTAACACTGTGAGCTTAATTAATGCCCAAGTTTCTAATTTTGA
>CM054949.1:18788442-18843532 GCA_029168755.2 Tillandsia fasciculata
TTCTTGAATAAAACGATGTGCAGTAAGAATAATAGTGATCCCTAGGGCTTAGTATGTGACTGGTAAAATAGTATAATTTAAGAGATAAAATTAATTAAATAAATAAATCTAACAATAAAAAACTTATAAAAATTAAGTAATTAGTACTTTTATAAGCACCATAGCCGTCTCTCTCTCTCTCTCTCTTCTCTCTCTCTCTCTCTCTCTCTCATCTCTATATATATATATATATATATATATATATGCAAGAAAAATTAAGGTTGAAAAGGACAGGAGAAATGTATCTTTTGGCAATGCATGTACACTTTATATATGAAGTGCAATGCATCAAAGAAGTTGTGCATCAGGAGATTTTTTTTTTCTCTTGCGCCATTAATTAGTTGCCAATAAATGATCGATGTAGGTTGGCCTCACTTGACCCCAATTGCATGCCACTATATTTAAAGCACATATCCCTGAAATATTATGAAACCACATGTCAATTAATTGTTGTCAATTGTTATATTTGATGCTTTTTTAAAAAAATGTTAATGATTTGAAATTTTAGGATTCACATGTATTATGAATAGAAATATCAGAGAATAATGAATTACAAGAACAAAGAAAATATTTTATTTGAACTTGTAGACTAATACATATTTAGATCAATATGTTTGATAATTAGAATTTGTGAGGTATAAATATCTAGCTAATTACACTAAGATTAATTGTAACAAAAAATAATTATAACAATTTTTAACATTTTTTTAATAAAAATAAAGGATTCTAACATCATAATTACTATGAGGTTGTGGATTGAGGATTGGGGAACCTTGGTGCTATATATATATATATATATATATATATATATATATATATATATATATATAATATATATATATATATTAATATCTCTATATTATTTCATCAAACAAGATATATGAAATTAGAACTATACTTATAAACTGACCAAGCAAATGGAATCTCTTTGCAAACACTCATTTATAGCAATATTTTCATCATGACTTATCATATCTTTTTCTAGATACATGATAAAGGTAAATTAGATTAATTGATCTTAATTATAATGTTTTATTCATTGCAATTGTGGGTATGAGTCACTAATCCTAAATCAAGCTATATTAATTAACTTCATTAGTTATTTTAAAACTTATCTCTATGAATAATATCATCCAAGAGTGGGTTAGAATAATTTGAATTGGCACAAAAGGATAACTATGTTTTGTCCCTCTCCATCCATAAGACCCAAACAAGACCAACCCTACCAACCATTAAGAGGTGTCACCTTAAACTTAGTTAAATAATAATAATAATAATAATAATAATAATAATAATAATAATAATATACAAATTAATTAAGATACTTTTCCACTCCATCTTTAGCCATACGATCGAAAGGGCTTATCATAGGCTATATATATTTAAATAAAAGGTAAAATTAATTTATAGAGCTAGCCCTCTAAACTATATACATGCCATTTTGAAATAAACCCCACTTCAAATTTATTTTGTTATTGCCCTTGCTTAATTTTTTTTTTTTTTTTTTTTTTTTTTTTCATCCTTGTTCGTTAGGTTACAAATTTAGTTAAATTTATTAGCTCATTTTAAATTTTATTTTTTTTGTTTTTAATTATTTTAGTTTTATTTGCTAAATAATAATCAAAACACTAAAGTTGATGAATTTAATTACTAACAAATTTGATAAAGTTTTAATTTAATATTGATTAAAACAACTAAATTTGGAAAAACTAGATGGTAATTAATTAAGAGATGTTAACAATCCTAAAATATGCTATAGTTGAAGGGAATTTAAGCTCGAAAAATATTAACCAACTATCTCAAAAACTAAGTGTTGATAGAAATGGCACACTTATCACACTTAAGAACACAACCATAGCGCTCACAAATTTCGATCTAACTTAATTTATCTGGACGTTAGATTTATTATTGAATCTCTTATAATTAGGTTAATTTATTGTAAACCACAATCACACTCAACTAATTAGATTCATCAAACTCTACTTATTAATTTTCTGTTCTTATTATCACAGAACAATAAATTGAGCCTATTTTTGTCAATAATAAATAACCAATAAATATAATTAATTTTGCTTATTTAATATCTTTAATATTATGTGTGACCTGTATATATCTTCTCCTACATGTTTAGGTGCCCTACCATAGCTATTTCTCTATCACATTTTTTTTTGTCCCTTTCTAATTAGTAGTTATGCTTCTTTCATCCCTTCATCAACCCCAACTATATATCCCAAGCACTCCAAATAAAAATATGAAATAATAGGAATTAATTAATTCCATATTATATATATTTACTCCCAATTCCATTAATATAAACTATATATGTCTCAAAAAATATACTCTCCATCACAATATTAATTCTTATGGTTTAAACAAGTAGGAACTAGCAAGCTGTCTCTTGGTGGTCCTTTATGTACTATTTAATTATTTTATTGTAACCTTAGCTAATATGTAATATGTACAAGTTTGCATTTCATTGTTTTCTCCCTTTATACTATTAATTATTGGAATTATATATTATTAGCCTATAGTTAGATACTTATAGGTTGATAACATGTTCAAGTGTCACATCCTCTTCTCTTTTATATATATATATATATATATATATAAAGAGAGATAGTAGAATTTATATATTTTTAAGTTTAAGTTAATTTATGCTTGCGAATTTTTTATTATTGAATTTTTATTAAAATTTGTGTTATCGTAAAATCAACTAAAAAGAGAGAAAGAAAAAATAAAAAACACAAATTTCAATACAAATTCAATGATAAAAAATTCACAAATATGAATGGACTTGTGCTTTTAAGAATATATAAGCTCTACTCTATATGAGTAGAGCTTATATACTTTTAAAAAACATAAATTTCAATACAAATTCAATGATAAAAAATTTTCAAGTATAAATAGACTTGTGCTTATAAAAATATATAAGCTCTACTGTCTCTCTCTCTCTATATATATATAATGGCTTGTATGCTTTTAAAGACACGGAAGTACATGTACTCTCAAATTGTTTTCGATGTTGGGACTTTCGAATGAACGATTGGCTCCGTTAAACTTGATTTAAAATATTTAAAAGTCCAAGAAATTAAATTTCGTAAATTTTCGATATCATTTGCGTAATAATCAAAATGGTTCAAAATCAACAATTTTAATAGTCGTTGTAAAATATTTGCAAGTTTAACAGTATAGAAATATTCAAATCACGTAAAATTTTGATAATATTTTTTTTTTTTATAATATATAGAACAAGATTAATATTTTTGATCTAAAATTTTAGTATCATATTATCATATTTTATAAAATTTTATTTTCAACCATTAATTTTGAACCATTTCGATCACTAGATAAATGATATCGAAAAATCACAAAATTTATTTTCTAGATATTTTAAATATTCTATATCAAGTCTAATAAAATCGATCGTGCATTCGAAAGTCCCAATTTTAAAAACAACTTAGAAACACGAAAGGATATGCACTTTTAAAAGCACATAACTTCTACTCTCTCTCTCTCTCTCTCTCCTCTCTCTCTCGCTCTCTCTATATATATATATATATATATATATATATATATTTTGTAGAATATTGTCTTTTTCCCTTCTATCATTTTCTCCTTTTACATTTATTGAGGTGGCCTCAATTTGATGCAAAATTAATTATCCACGATTAATATATATAGGATGTTAATTTATTAAGGATCTAAAGTTTTTTTTGAAAAAAAAAAGTGTTTACTTTTAATTTTATTAAGGTTACAGTAGTATGCGTATTCAAAATTAATAGCCACACAATTAAGCAATGCATTTTAAATTTTAGAAGCAACCGTAATGGAATTTAGGACAACTCATATGAAGGCAATTAAATTTAAAGTCTCCATCATAATTAATGGAAAACACAAGAGAGATTAATAAAAAATTAAGAGATAATATAATAATGCAGTAGACATTTTTTAAGGTAATTAATGTGAGATATATTACCTTAAAAAGTTACAAGGCTTAATAATTAATTATTAATCTTTTAGGGAGATAGTATATAAACCCTATATATTATATATTATATATATATATATATATATAATATATATATATATATATATATATATTGGGTGTTCCGGCTATGTGATGTTGTATAAGCAACAAGTAATTAGTGCTTGTAAATTTTCTACCGTTAGATCTAATCCTTTAATTAATTCTATTTCTTAGATCATACTATTCCACCAACCACTCACTAAATCCAAGAGGCCCATCATCATCCTAATCCTTAGATGATGATGTGCTTGTAAGTTTTCTACCGTTAGATCTAATCCTTTAATTAATTCTATTTCTTAGATCATACTATTCCACCAACCACTCACTAAATCCAAGAGGCCCATCATCATCCTAATCGCACATTACTACATCCAAGGATAAAAAACTCACAAGTACAAATAACTTTGTACTTTTACAAGCATAGGAGCTCAATTTATTAATTTGGTTATTTATAGTATAATGGTAAAACTTTTTCCAATTAAAAATTATCTTTTTTTTGTTTTGATTAAGTAGGAGGATTAGCAGATAAACAAATTATAGATCGTAAGCGCCAACCAACTATACCTGAAATATATGCCAGCTGATAGAAAAGGCGCATCTATCGCTCCTAAGAACTCAACCATAGGGCTCACCTGCTTTGATACGATTCAATCAACATAAATGTTAGATCTATTGTCGAGTCTTTTCTCGTAATTAAGTCTATTATGAATCACAATTTTACTTAATTTATTAGATACATCCAACTCAGCTTACTAATTTTCTAAACTTATTATTAAAAAATTAAATTTATACGTTCATAATATATTCAACAAAAATACGTGAGATTTATAAAAAAAAAATGTTTCTAACACATAGTCTATAACTTTACTTTAAAGTGTGTATCCTTCAATCCAACCATTCAATATTTTCTAAAAAATTAGCATTCAAATTAAGGACGGCAAAAATTTGTTATTAAAATATATATAATTGGTGAGGATAAAAATTAAAATTTGTAAAAAAAAAATTGAATATTTAACTTAAGTCTAAAGCAATTAAAGTGTGACAAAATAAAATTGGAAATTGTTGGCGCAATTAATTACCCATTGAACTTAAGTGGGGGAATTAATGGGGGTAGTTATTGGGTACGGGTAGGTGATTTAATTTGATCCGCTAACCTAAGCCGCCCACTCCCACGAGGGCGACGTTGCGCCGAGATTCGTGATCGTCCGTGCGAAACCGACCGTCCGATCATTCCACCACGAGACTCGCGCCAGTACGGGGGGCCGACGCGGGAGCGCACGAGTAGGCGCCACGTGGCGCCGCGGAGGGTGTTCCCGCGTGGAGGGCGTGGCAGGAGGTGGGTGACGTGGACGGCCGTTTCGGGCGGGGCCCACCGGGGTCGGTTGCTGACGTGCGCCTCAGCAGGAGGAGCGCGTGGGATGCCACGCACGTGACTACTTTTTATTTATATATTTATCTAATACTAAAATATTATATGAATTTACTTTAGTACAAAAAAATTTATTAATTTTTGTAAAAACGAGTCATTTTTTTTATTTTTATATATTCAATATGAATTTTTAAAAAATTAATCAAAATATTTTTTTATATTTTTTAATTTTTTTAATTTTTTTTTGTGCGAGCTCGCCGCTTTGCTCTCACATCCCACACAGCGTCTTAGTCGCTGCTGCCATCGATCTTACTGGAGAGCCGTTCCTCGACCTCACTGGAGAGTCGTTCCTCGACGCCGCTCCCGCCCCCAAGCTTACACCCACACGAATCTGATGGGCACAATGTTGCAGGCGCGGGCGCGGCGCGAGTGTATGGCGGGAGCGAGCGCGGCTTCGAAGGGCAACACTCCGACAAGGTCCGGCGGCAGAGAAAAAAGACGTAGAGAATAATATATATATATATATATATTGAAAAGATTATTATGTATCATCGCTATTACAAGAAAGGCTAAGAATCAGAGAACTGAGAGAAGAAGGAGAAGAAAATAAAGTTGCACTTATTTAGAAAAAATTATATTATTTGAAATTAGAATTACACTTTTTAGATGAAAATTATATTTTTTGAAAATTATACTATTTTTTTTCCTCTTTATTTTTTCCCTCAACTTGTGTTTTTTGTGCGCTCTATTCGGAATCAACTACGCGCGCGGTGGAGGTGGAGGAGAGCGCGATAACGCCAGAGAAGAGGGCGTCGGAGGCGAAAGCGGCCCCTGCCTTGCCTCTGCCCGACGAGGAATGCGTGGGCGAAGGTATAGGGAGGCGAGCAAGGATCCCCTATCTCCCCTCCGTCACGCCCGCGCGCGTCGGTAGGGGCGATGGCAAGCATCCTGCCTCGCTTCTACTTAATTAAGAAAATATTATTTTTTTAATTAAATGAAATTTCGTGTGCTTCCTTGTATTGGGCATAGAGAAGGGGATAAGTACGACGAGGAGAAGAATATTGCACTGTAGATGAAGTTGTAATATTTCAAAAGAATTTTATAATTTTATAGATGAAAATTACACTATTTGAGACAAAAATTGATATGAGCGTTATAATATTTAGAAAAAAATTATACTATTTCGGCGAAAGTTGTACTATTTTTCTTCCTCCTTCTTCTCCTCCTTTTTCTTCCTTCCTTTCTGCTTCCTCGTGCTTCTTCTGCGCCCATCCGGAGCTAGTGACGCGCACAGTGGAGGTGGAAGAGAACACGGCGATGCTACAGAAGAGGGTGGTGAAGGTGGCCCTGCTGGGGGTGCACTTTCTCGGCTACTCTTTTCATCCTTATCCTATTCTCCACACCCAATACGAGAAAGCGCACGAGATTCCACTAAATTAAAAAATAGTTTTTTTTTTTTTTTATTAAGTGGAGGCAAGGCGGGGGTGCTCACTTCCGCCACCACCGATGCGCGCAGGTGCGGTGGAGGTAAGACAGAGGATCCTCGCCCTCCTCCGCACACCCCTCGTGGGGCGGAGGCAAAGCGGGCCGCCTCCGCCTCCGCCGCGCTCTTCTCCGGCACCGTTATGCTCTTCTCCACATCCATCACGCGCGTCTCCGATCTCGAATGAGCGCACATGAAATACGAGAAAGCGACGGGGAAGAAGGAGGAAGAGGATAAATAGTACAAATTTAGTTCAAAAAATATAGCTTCTCCTAAAGAGTATAACTTTCATTTCAAATAATATAATTTTTGTCTCAAAAAGAGCAATTTTCGTCTAAAACAGTGCAATATTCTTCTAAAATAGTACAAATCATCTTCTTCTTCTTCTTCTTCTTCTCTGTTTTTTGGGTCTTCTTATAGTAGTGATGATAAAGACCCATTCTCTTTGTATGTGTATATATATATATATATATATATATATATATATATATATATAATATATATATATATATTAGGCTAGAAAAACTATCGATAGCACCAAGCCATTAGTGCTATCAAGTTTTTAGCCGTTGGATGAAAGAAAAACAACCCGAACACAAAGAAAAAAATACATTACGTAGTTATTAAGTATTATAGATATATATATAGGTGGATTATAGTGTCCCCTAGAGTTTACTAGGTGGTTGTTGAATAGTAAAAAATCTTAAGGGACCACTATAATCCCAGCCGCCGAATATCTTTTCATCCAACGACTGAAAACTTGATAGTACCAATTGTTTGGTGCTATCAATAGTATTCTAGCCGGACCCTATATATATATATAATATATAATATATATATATAAGAGAGAGGAGAGAGAGAGAGAGAGAGAGAACTAGGCTGAAAACTATCGATAGCACCAGTTATTGGTAGAGAGAGAGAGAGAGAGAGAGAGAGAGAGAGGAGAACTAGGCTGAAATACTATCGATAGCACCAAGTTATTGGTACTATAAATTTTTTAGCCCTTCAATTAAGGGATGTGCGGTTAGGATGGTAGTGGTCCTCTAAGATTTAGTGGGTGATTTGGTTGAATAGTAAAAATTTTAAAAAATTATTTTAATCCCAACCACACATACTCTAATCTAAAGACTGAAAACTTAATGACATCAATTGCTTGATACTATCAATAATATTCCAATCAAACTAATATATATATATATATATATATATATATATATATATATATATATATATATATATTTGGATGCCTTTAATTTTGGGATGAACTTATTAATTAATATATTATATTTTTTATATTGTCAAACAAATTTACTGAATTTGCCGGAATTCAATAAATTTGTTATTCACCACTACATGGCATTAATTATTAGCATGAGTTTTATATTTTTCATTAAAAAAACAGAATTTTATATGTAACTAAAATGGAGTAATGTCTAAGCATATCTAATTATATAAGCCTCAAACTCTCAAAAAGGTTTGACTAATTAGCAAATTAATTAATTATATTATTAAAAAAGTAATTACAAAAATTTATATTCCACTAGTTGAAATAAAATGTGCTAGCCACCAAACTTGTATATATATAACAACCTCAACATCAACATGCCCTTATAAGTTGTACTAAACACTACTTAAATCATGTCCTTTTTGGGCATTGTTAGGGTTAACAAAGTTCTATGATTAAGTGCCTCTCAAAGCACTATGACTTAGTTAATCACTACAACAAAATTAGATTATAGGGACACATATTTATGTCACTTTTGTATAAATGTCCTATCTATATTCCATCTATATCCAAAATTAGGTTATAGGGATATATTTTTGGGACATTACAAAAATGTGTCGCTATATACCCTAACGACGATACACATAACAACACTTATAATAAGTGTCGCTATTTTTGTCGGCGATATTTTTTTTTAGATTTTAAAAATACTTAAAAGTGTCGCTATAGCCTAATTTTGTTATAGTGAATTTTTTTATTAGTTGAGTATTTCAATTCTAAATCCCTACATCATTATTTGCAATAATTCGACGTAATTAAAGAAAGATATTATGTACTTAAAACAAAAAAAAAAAAAACAAAACAAAAAAAGGCCAAAATACAGAAAATTTTTGGTAATATGTAAGCATCCAATCCACTCAATACTCATCCTTAATTCTCTCCAATATATCCTCTTAATTGACACATTTTCTTTTATGTAATTTGTAATGGAATTATTTGCACAAAAAAATTGACAAATAAAGGGTTAAGTGCTAAAGAATTTGAACATTAATGAGGGGGACAAATTGATGTAGATTTTTATTATTTCAAAAGATAGCAAAATAGTGCAAACCACAATATTATTATTGTTTAGGTTTATCCATATTTTATTAATTAAATTAAATATTGGAGTAATTCTTATCTCTGCTTGATTTGAGTTATGTCAATGGCCTTTCTCCATCAAATAATAAGTCATATATAAAAATAAATTTACATGACTTTAAGTAACCAAATTGCCCTTAAACAGTCACATTAATTAGCTATTATTTAACAAGTTAATTGGGATTAAGATAATACTAAATAAACTTTAATTAAACACCCACTTGGTTTTTTTATGTACATGGAGTAGGTGCAACATAATCATCTTTGCTAATATCACTATGTTGATAATTAATTAGGATTGATCAACCTTTCAAGGTGACTAAGATTTTTTGTCTATACAAGTAATTAATTAATAATGTAGAAAATGCATTAATTAATATTGGAGTTATGCCACATGCATTTATTTAATTTATAGGGCTTGTTCCTGAACAAAGATCAGTATGGGATGCAAAAAAAAAAAAAAGAAGATCATGCATGTTATCCTTGATACAATAATCAAGAACTATGAAGTTAAAAAACTATTGGTGAGATAATTAATATATATTAATCAATCTATTATTTTATATATTTTAATTAATTATTTTGGTATGGAAGGATTTTACTTATGTCAAATGATAAGAGCCCAATTGAATTATCTATTGGACTAGTTGGAAAACCTTGTAATTAAGATTATGCATAACTTATAAATGTTGAGGTAAAAATTTCTTTAAAAACTATATGTAAATTAAGTTTCTTTAATTTTTGAAAATTACACTTCAAATTTTTAATGCAATCTCTTCTTTTTTTTTTTTTTTTCTACATATGATCTCCCATTATTTCATTATCATTTTTTCTTACCTATAATTCTCTATTCACTTATCTCTTTATTCCTCTTTCAAACACGAAAATTCTAATAATAACCACTTAATAAAATTTTAACTTATCTTTAATGTCTAACCAACTGAGATAAAAGATAAATTTAAACTTATAAAAAATATTGGATTACTTATCAACATATAATTCTTTTTTCTACTTTTTTTCAGTTTCTTTCATTATTTTCTGTTAAGTTGTAGTTCCATTTAGTTTATAATATATTTTTTTTATACTATTAAATTTAATCAGATAAGTTTATTTTTTTTTCTTTTGTTTATATTTATATTTATTTATTTATTCTGTAAATTTTTACTAAAATTTTTTTATCTGCCGCACCTTCCACTAGTTCTCTTTCTCTTTTATTTACTACTTGAGTAGTCCTAGTAGATTAAATAAAAGTGAGATATCTTTGTTTGAAAGAGAGTATGAAATATATAATTTAGATTATTTAAGTCTCCATATATATATATATATATAGCTCATATGTTTTTAAAAATACAAGTTCATTAATACTTGTAAATTTTTTACCATTAGATTTATTTTAGAATTTGTGCTTTTTACTTTATCTTTCTCTCTCTTTAGTTGGCTTTATAAAAATACAAATTCAATGATAAAAGATTTACAAGTATGAATAAACTTGTACTTTTAAAAATATATAATTTATTTTATATATATATATATTTCTTAAATCATTCTATTCCATCAAACACCCACTTAATTTAAGGGGCCCACTATATCCTAATCACACATCTTTTTATTTAAGAGCTAAAAGCTTACAAGCACAAATGACTTCAAACTTTTACAAATATAAAAGCTCAATTATATATATACATATATATATATATATATATATATATATATATATATATATATATATATATATATATATATATATATATATATATATAGTAAAGTAAAAAGTAATCCTTTTTTCAAAAAATAGGAAAAGAAAATTGTCCTAATTCTATGTAGTTTTGGGTATGCTTGATATATATATTGGACCATGACTCTGTTTTATGCCCAAAAGATTTATTTTGTAACTAGACAAATAATTGGCATTAAAAAGGCTAAACTTGGCATGCATTTTTGGTCAATATTTGAGTTTTTATCTTTGGAATTAATATTTATCAATGGAGAATTAATGTACAAGGATAAGTACAGCTAATTGTTAGGGACTTAGAAAATTTTAGTCTAATAATTTTTACTAGGCGAAAAGCTTAAATCCGTGAGATAATGGTAACTATTCTACTTGAGTTAATTAGGCTTGAATATTTTTAAAAGCACGATCTTCGTCAAAACTTTATGGATAAATATTTTTTTGTTCAAACCAAATTGCCAAATCGAATCGATTGAAATTTATTATTTCGGTTCTAAATTTTAAAACTAAAAAAACTAAATTAACCAAAACATTAGTATTTTAATATATATTGGTCTTAAATTTGGAAATAATTTATATTAAGCTTAAATAATAATTAAATAATTAAAGATGTTAACTATTATTATATATTTTTATATTAATAATTTGAATATAAATTTAATCATGATTATATCTTATTTTTAGTAGTTTAAAATGATTTATGCTAAACAAAAGTAATTTATTAAAATCAAATAAACCCGAATTAATTTAGTTTGGCTATAATTTTTTAATATTTTTTTAATAATTTATTAGCTAGAGATGTGAGAATGTTGAATGTAAAAGAAAATAATAATAATAATTTTTTTTTTCTCAAACTTTAATTTGTAGGAACTTTCACAATTATTATAATTAAGTCATGTAACCTAAATTAATTAATTAAATATTAATGTGCATACACTAACGTGTAGAGATGATGTAGTAGTATTGTGATTCATGATGCACCAATAATTAAAATGTCACATTATTTTTATATTAACAATATATTAAAATTCAGTCAACTAAATTAGATTGTGGGGCTTGATAGTAATAATTTTAAAAGTTTATATTAAAATTAGATTGGCGCACAAAATAATAGCATATTTTTTGGAGTATAGTTTAACTATACTTCAAAAAATATAGTAAAATAATAATCCACTCTAATCAAAAAAAAATATTCCACCATTCTTTACCTCCCTCATCTTGACAAATTTTAAACTTTATATTTCAAAAATTTAAATTTAAAATTTTTAATTTTAAAACTAAGATTTAAATTTTAATTTTAAAAATTTTAAATTTCAAATTTAAAATTCAAATTTTCAAATGTTCAAATAACAGAAAATTTAGTAATTGTTCTGAGTAATAGAAAATTTAAAAAAGTGTATGCATTTAGTAATTGTTCTAAGTAACAAAAAATTTAGTTTATACAGAATTCCTATTCCTCTCTCTTATTTGTTTCTGCACATAGTCGTAGAGGACGAAGGTCCGGATTAGCAAACAGAGAGTAAGGTGTGCGTATCTTCGAGCAGAAAGGCGAGCGCGTGGGACATGGAAGCTCTAGTGATAGCAGTGTGCCCTGTGATAAAATGGGCTTTGATCTAATTAACAATCATCCATGGGCTCAAATATAAGTCCTCATTTGGTGATCATTTATTGGGCTGGTGTTGGGCCATATTTGTTGATCTCAGCCCAAGTCAACTCATCAACACTCGCTCATCCAGCTATAATAAAAGATCCAAGCATACGAAGGAGTTGGGACGAAAGCATATATAGAGAGGTATGGTCCTCTGGTGTTTTCCGCGGTGAAAACACAGAGATCGTCGATGGTGGATCCATTGTTACCTCCCTAAGGTATCCAATAAGAAATGGTCTTCTGCCTTTTATTTGGCATGAGGATCCGCTTTGGGGCCACAGTTGAATCCAAAGTAGGATCAACAAACAGTGGATGACTTTTTTTATTGAATCGTTGACACTAATCATTAATTCCAAAAGGTTTTATTTAAAGCGTAAAGAGATAACGCCCACGAGTTTCGACTGTGAGTCAGCTCAATCAGCCTCGTGCCATTTCAAACATGACTCACCCGAAGCTAACCTTCTATCATTTTGAACGTGACTCAGCTCAACTTGGCCTTCTGTCATAGAGCATAATGTTGACCTTTTAAGCCAATATTTCTCTCACCAAAAAAAAAAAGAAAAAAAAATACATATTTGGGCTTTAGTTGACTTTACAAGCACAAGGCTAACTATATTTGTGAATTTTTTATTATTGAATTTGTATTAGGATTTATATTTTATACCTTTTATTTCTCTCTCATTAGTTGGCTTTACAAAAATACAAATTCCAATACATATTCAATAATAAAAAATTCTTAAGTATTGATGTATTTGTGTTTTTAAAAGCATATAAACATTACTCTATATATATTTCTCTTTCTCTCTTTATCTAATTTTATAATTGCACAAATCTTAATGTAAATCCAATGGTAAAAAGTTACAAGCATAGTTTATTTTGTGCTTTTAAAAGTATATAAGCACTACTATATATATGAAAAATGTTAGATGTATATTCTGAAATGGGTGTATATCTTACATCTTATCTATCTCACAGTAGGGTGAATTTTACTGATCACTTTGAAGTGACCAGTAAAATATATCTCATTATTAGATGGATGGATGTACATCGTACATCCAAAATTAGGTATACGGATAGTATTGCTCTATGTATGTATATATATATATATATATATATATATATATATATATATATATATATATATATATATGTTGTGTGTACGGCTGATTTTTGGTTTGGTAATGCTGGACCCGGTCCACGCATAATATATTGCCAAAATTCCGGTTCAGGATCGAACCGTTCGATCCGGTTCGCTCGACCAAACCCGTGTCCTCGATCGGCGCGAACCGCCGATTCTTTTTCTCATCGGCGACTTTTCAAGCCGATCTTTTCCACGCGCGTAATGAAAAGTCTCCGAACCCGCCGCTTAAATCGGCGCCATCAGACACCGTCCGATTCCGATCAAACGGTCGCGGTGCACTCTGTGCCTCGCTTTCGTGGATCACCCTCCACCGTTACTTTTGGATCCAACGGTTAGTTTTCTCCAGATATCGCGGAGCACGACTCTCACGATGAGGGGAGCATTTTGGGAACACCTTTTTTTTTTTTTTTATTTTTTTTTTTAAGTAAAGGAACTTTCCCGACAGGGACACTCTCAAGGGGAATTATTGTAAGGAAAATGTGTAAAGAGACCCTGCACTATGTGATTTTGCTACTTAGTCCCTCTTCCCTGACTCTTTTTAATATATATTTTTAAAGAATATCAACCGACGGATACGTTATCATCAATATATTTTTAATAATAAAATTTTTAAATCAGCGATCGACGGTGTGATTGAATTTGATCTACGTCACGAGAAGTATTTAGAAATTATTTTTTAAATATTTTTAACATCATTAATCTAATGATCAAATTATTACAAAATTTATAATTTTAATTATAAATATAATTTTTTTTACTAATTTAATAGTGTAAAAAAATTTAACTTAATTAAATTTTAATTAAAAAATTATTTAAACTATTTAAAATAAAAATTATACTCTAAATTTATATTGCAAGACTTTTATTATTATTTTTTAAAAAATATTTAACGACAGAGATAAATAAATTTTTAAACATGCTACATTATACTATGTAGCCAAACAAAATAAGCCTTATCAATTAGGTATATTATTTATTTATTTTACAATTTTTATTTTTAAAATACACGAGACGATAATCTAAATAATTATAAAACAACAAAATGATTAAGTGATCCTACAACAAAGTGTCCTTTTTGTGAAAAGTAGGGGACTAAAAATATCAAAGTGAAGAATTAAAGGATTGATGAGCGAAATTGGGATAGTACAGGGGCTTCGCATACAATTTCACACCAACAAATTGCAACAAAAACCCCACTCCATTTCCAAATAGTTTTTGGGTTCTCCTCTTCCTCCCTCGTCCACTCCACTTTTTTCCCCATCGATTTCCTCTGGATTTTCCCCTTTTTTTAAGGTATTTTTGCATCAATTTTGCTCCCTGTTTCGATTATAGCATCATATGTTTCTCTTGATTCAGAGCTTTTAGTTTTTTTTTCCCATTTATTTTAACTCCTTGCAAAACCCTAATCCGTGATTCGTTTTGGCGTTTTTGCTCTTTGTTTTTGATGATTAGTGTTAATCATGTGAGCTTTTTTTGTGATTTTTTTTGCAGGTTTTTAGGTCATAGTGCGAAACATGGCGTTTTTCCGAAGTGTCGCCGCGCTATCGAAGCTCCGATCTCGCCTCGTAAGTGATTCTGATGCGTGATCTTGATGTTGTTTGTATTATTTGCTGTTTTACTTTTGATTGCTCGGATCTGGATCTTCTTGCAAATTTGTGCTAATTTTGAGCTAAATTTTTAGTAATTTTACTAATTTTAACAACATTTTATTAAGTATAAAACATTTCGATTCGAGTTATTTCTATAATCGAATTTACAATGATTTAAATTTAATTGTTCTGAAACCTTTTTCAGCTGATGGAGCTATAGATTTTGTTAAATTTAAGGGCTAATTGCTAATGGAACAGTTAATTTTAATGAACACTCAATTTAATTTAGAAAAATAACTCAAATTTGAAGTAAATAAAAGTTAAAGCTGCTATTTAAAAATGGGCTATAGTCGATGATGTTTCCGTACATTTTAACCTATTTCATATAGTTAGAGGAGGCAATTTGAGTTTTTTCACTACTATGCTATGTGTTCTTAATTCGTGGTGATTTTAAATGTGGATTCCAGGCTCAGCAATCCACCACATTGGGATCGGTCCGATGGTTGCAATTGCAGAGCTCTTCTGATCTTGTGAGCTATAATATAATATGCTCCTCTATTGCATTTCACTCAATTTTTAATTTTTTTTTTATTAATTTCTCTCCTTGTTTTAGTTGGGGTATCATGAATCTTTAATTGTCGTTGCCGAATAGCTCTTTTCTTCTAAATCTTTATTGTTGGTTGAATTGTCACGCTTTCCGTTTGACCAGCCTGAAGTGGGAAACCATGCCCACTAATCTACTTTGTTTCATTATAAAATTCGGTGGTCTTCCTCTTGTGATAAGTTGGGGAAGTTAGTTGTTTGGTCAGCCGATCATCCACTTGTGAATTCCAGTTTTTATATTTGCAATTTATTTTTGGTTTCCTTCCTACTATCTGGGAATTAATTTTTTTTTTACTTCAAAAGATCTGTTCTTTTTTTTTTCTGCCCCATATCATGGTGTTGATTTCTTTTTCTCCTTATATAATGTACTCATACAATTATTTGCTGAAGGCTTAGGATATGTATTTATATGCAGGATCTACGTTCCCAGTTGAAAGATCTGATTCCTGAACAACAGGTTTGCTGCTTCCTCCAAGTAGATTTATCTAGATTTATGATTTTTTTTTTTGTCCCTTTTCCAATATTATGTTGTTGAAATGACTATGAAGACTCGGCGATGCAAAAAGAATGCAACTTTAAAAGTCAAAACAAACAAATGATTTTACAACCAAAACCCAAGAATTTTATTTGAAAATCTGTTACAACTCTGTTTATTAATTAAGAACTGATCTTAAGTAGTCAACTAAGTAAGCCTACTATTGAGTCCTATATTTTCCAATTTTGGTAGATTTTGTGGCATAAGTTGCAACTGTATGCTCCTGCCGGCATATAGTTTAGTCAAGTAATTTTTTTTTAGATTTAGCTGAATTTTCTATCTTTTTTTTTTCTTCTTTTTTTTTTTTTGATTTTTGATGACCTCTCATTGCCGTCCATATCTTGATTGATTATGTACAAGAGTTTGAATTTTAATCATATATCTTTCAATTAATTTGGTTGATTGAGGAGAATAAAGAGAGAGATGACTCGCTGAAAAGTAAAGTTGTTTCAATAAATGATGTCTTGCGTGGCATTCAAACTAAATAGAAGAGACTACAGGCTGGGCCATATATGAATCTTATCGATTAAGTATCTTTAGCCCAATGCTAGTCTCAATTCCTTATGCTAATGATACGGCAAATTTAGAAGTGTAAAACAGAGTGGGAGGTATTATCTGGCAAGAGTTTGGTGATGTAGAAATTTGATATTGTTCCTGAAAATCGAGTTTTCTGGGAGCAGCATCATCAGTCCCTTGTACTATGTTTACTAATTATATATAACTATGTATGCACCTTTAAATTTGATATAGGCAATCTATAAGCTCAAGAATTGCCTGATATGGTTGATGCTAATGAACCAGGTTAACTTTGTCATATATTTGCTTGAAATTTGAAATTTGATTTTGATATTACAGATAAAGGAACAGACATATTAGATAAATCTGCACTATTGGAAATAGAAATGAGGTTTGTGGGTTGTTGGGAATTGATCCGAAAGGAAAAGTGAAGCTCCAGAACTTAGGCTAAGTATTAAATATAACACACAAACAAATTATGCTTCAACAAGACTGATTCATGGTGCAAAAAAACATGCTGTCTGACTTGTGACCATATACTACTGCACTGCAGTACATACATAGAATATTGTGTACTTAAACTACTGTAATGACTCTCTGGTGAAAACTGATCGCCAAAAATGTAAATGCAAGATGATACAATAAATAGATTTGTACCATATAGGTTTTTCCATATTGTCACTTGATTTTTACTGGCTAACTTACATTAACTGTTACAGGAACGCTTGAAGAAACTGAAATCAGAACATGGAAAAATTCAGCTTGGAAACATTACTGTTGATATGGTATGCATTTATCGATACATTAAAAGTTTGATTATCATCTATTAGCTGTCCTGAATAATCAATTTTCTTCACAAGCACGTATATACCTGTATAATTGTAGGCATTCATCCTAAGTTCTTGTTTTAACAGGTTATTGGTGGAATGAGAGGAATGACTGGATTGCTGTGGGAGACATCATTACTTGATCCAGATGAGGTGCATTTTCCAGCCAGACCTCATATATTTGTAGCGAAGTGTCAATATGAACTATTGCTGGCATATTTTTTCACATAATTACTTTGTCTTTGATCAATTTATCCTGTCCTCAAATCATAAGATAATAATGGAGAAATTCATAAACTAATGCAATTTAATTATTTTATGATTTGTAGGGTATTCGCTTTAGAGGCCTGTCAATTCCTGAATGCCAGAAGCTATTGCCATCTGCAGTCGAGGGAGGGGAGCCGTTGCCCGAGGGTCTCCTTTGGCTTCTTTTCACCGGAAAGGTATTCCGTTAACTTTTTTTTGTTGGATTTTTTTTTTTTTTTTTTAATTACCTGCTTGTTTGATAGTTGAGAATGAGAAGACAGTTATTATGGACATACTATTTTATACAGTTTATATTTGTGTTACGAGATAACTGATTACATTGATTACACATCTTGGATTATCTTGGTTTTATTGCTTTCTTGGTGACCTTCTGTATGTTTATCTTTTGTTCATTACACGATTAATACCTGACGTACAATACTAACTGTCGTCAGACTATTTGAGAGAACAAAACCTGTTAACTCCATCTGAACAAGTTGCCGGTATGTCTTGTGGGTGTTAGTAAATGGTTTGCAATGGAAAATAACATGTATATAGAAAGGGTGACTGAATATTCACTAACGAAAAATCTGATTGGAGGATGCGGCATCTGTTTTACTGTGTGCCTCGTCATTTTCTTATTAAGGCAACCTACTTTTGCTGCCTTTATTTGCTTCAATGGGTTTTGTTTATCTAAAGGTTCTCTGTTAATTTTTTTTTTTTTTTGCACAGCAAATGTTTTGGCTAATTGCTTTTATTTGTGCTAGGTGCCAAGCAAAGAGCAAACTGATGCACTCTCCAAGGAATTGTGTAGTCGTTCTAAAGTTCCAGGTTTTTTCTATTGCCCAGCTTCATTGATATCTCATAGTTCGGATAAGTAACTTTATCGATGCAATGGGTTGGAAATTATAGAATATTTCTATAATCATTGATTTCTCGTAATTTAATTAAAATGATAGTTTACATTTTTTCGAAAATTCATACCTGGATTAAGGGATTTTCATCAAAGAAATTTTAAAAATAAACCCTGTATTGCAAAAGGTGGCCACTGTTGAAAAAACACGAAAAATCAGTGGATTTTTTGTGCAAAAACCCCTAATTAAAAAGAAATAAATTTTCTTTTCTTTTGAAAACTTTTTTAGGACATTAGCTGGATGTGTCTGACTTGTCTTTTGGATTTTGGTATCTCTACAACATATATAGTCCAAGAAACAATCATAAATATACATTTCATTATATAAAGTTGATATTCTCTAGAAACTAGCAAGTTTTGTGGATAAGCATGTTACCCTTCCATTCTTCCCTTCAACTCTAGCAAGATTTGCGGATTATCTTGATTTTGGATATCTACACAGATCATGTGTTCAAGGCAATCGATGCGCTTCCTGTAGCTGCTCATCCAATGACTCAATTTGCTACTGGAGTTATGGCACTTCAGGTATATCAAGGCCCATGACAATGTTTTGGTTGATCCATTAAGCTTCTCATTGCAAATTATTTGCTCTCAAAAATATTTCTATAGAACAATCTCTTGCTGTCTTTTTCCGTGCCTTTGATTTTTGCATGCCCTCTTAGGGAATCTCCATTTGTCTTTCTTTTCTAAGCTCAACTATATGCACATAATAGTTCTTTTTTACTATTCCGTAGTCTTATTGCAGATTTTTTTTTTTTTTTTTTGGCAGTTCATAAGATAGTCCAAATTTATGAATATAGCAAATTAATTTATATGCTGACGGGCCATGTACTGCGACTTAGTCTTAGTTGTATGCTACAGCATTATGCTTGATGTATGTTCTTGTCACCGTCTTATGTCAGGTGGAAAGTGAATTTCAAAAGGCATATGATAAAGGAATACCAAAAGCAAAGTAATTGTCATGATCTCTCTCTCTCTCTCTCTCTCTCTCATCATATAATTGAAAAGCTTATATGATGAATTTGTATGGCTTTGATCATTGTTCCTATAGGTTTTGGGAGCCTACTTACGATGATTGTATGAATTTAGTTGCTCGGCTTCCAGTCGTGGCTTCTTATGTTTATCGCAGGTAGTGTGCATTCTTTATGGCTGCATTCATTTCAGCAACTTTTAACAAGACACTTGTGGTCCTATGTACATAAATATTTTGCACCTTACCATCATATAATCTGGCATATTTCAGTAAACTATGTTGATATGTACTCCATTGGGTATGCTACAATTTTAGTGTTGTGATGTTTTTCTTTTTTATGCTTTTAAGGATTTACAAGGATGGGAAAGTTATACCTGCTGATGATTCTCTTGATTATGGTGCAAATTTTTCACACATGCTTGGATTTGATGATCCAAAAATGCTGGAGTTAATGAGACTTTATGTAACAATACACAGGTTACCTTTCTGTCATTGCTTCTAGAATTTTCCCACCTGTATTAATTGGCTTGAATTTAGATTGGAATGACATTGACTTTTCACATGTCATGCAGTGATCATGAAGGTGGTAATGTTAGCGCACATACAGGTCATCTGGTAAGAGATGGAACGCTAAATCATCTAGTTGTTCTATTTGTATCTTGATCACTTCTTAGTATTGTCTTCTAAAAAGTGGTTGCGAGTAGTATATAGTTCAAAATTGTCCTTAAGTACATTAATGTTCTCTAGCAGTTTACACAAGTCCCTGACTTTTAAATTTGCGTCACTCTAATTTTCATATTTAAAGATTTATCTTAAACTACCCTTAGAATCAAGATGAATTCATTATATTCAACTTTCAGGTTGCTAGTGCTCTCTCAGATCCTTATCTTTCTTTTGCGGCGGCACTTAATGGTTTGGCAGGCCCGCTTCATGGCCTAGCTAATCAGGTATTCCCAACCTGTTGTGCTAATTTTCTCCTAGTTTATTTCCTGTTAGTCATCATTTTGTGGTTACTCTTTGAATTGACTATTCCCGCTGTTTCACTAATTACAATATTGCTGTCACAGGAAGTTCTTCTATGGATCAAATCTGTGGTAGAGGAGTGTGGAGAAAACATAACAACCGAGCAGTTGAAGGACTATGTCTGGAAGACTTTAAATAGCGGCAAGGTACCTTATTTGTTTCTCCCAAATATTACTAATACCACTCCATGCATACAAGGGCTTGGTTATCTTTTGAAGTAGTGCATAGTATGCAGTAAAGATTGTGAAACCATTTTGTTCTTTTGTCTTGGTTTAGTTATGTTCTTCTTACTTTTTGACATAAAGTTGGCTTTGAAGCTTGGATTGAACTTGCAAGATTATGTTCGGAGGACTTTAAAATTTTAAATAAGGGCAAACTAATGTATTTCATAATTTTGATTTCTTAAATTATATGTATGCTAACTCATGCATCCAATGGCTTGATTTTCTTTTAAAGTTGTCCAAACTCCACTGGCTTTAGCCAGCGAAACCATTTTATTTTTCTTTTTCTAAGGAGAAATTTCCATGTTGAAGCATGACGGTTTTTTGTCAGCTTTCTTTTACCTTGGTTCAGTTACATTCTATTTATTTAATCATAAAATTGGCTTTGGAACTTGAATTGAACTTGTAGGAGCTATCCGATTGTGTTTCTTATATTTTCCTTTTCAGTACGTGCTAATTTGGAAGCACTAAAACTATTGAAACCACTCTTAGGTTGTTCCTGGATTTGGTCATGGAGTTCTACGGAAAACAGATCCGCGATATACATGCCAGAGAGAGTTTGCTTTAAAGCATTTACCTGATGACCCACTTTTCCAGCTGGTTAGTGCTGTAACAATCCCATTTCTTTCTTTGGGTCAGCACCGATCTTGAATTGTTTATTTTCATCTTTTTTGTAGTCTTTTGTAACATTTTGTACGATTGTCCTTTTATAGGTCTCGAAGTTATATGAAGTTGTTCCCCCCATACTTACTGAGCTAGGCAAGGTAAGTAAAATGTCCAAGTTTTCTTCATCAACACAAATTTAGATTTTACTTCTTGTTGAAATGTACCTGAACTGTTAGTTTTTCAGCAGCATCTGTGTTCCATCTTTTTTTTTTCCTCTGGGAGGATTTCTTATTCTGAAGTCCCACGTCAATTTGATCTTACTGGGTGGAGCAGAAGACGCGATCTGTTAACTTTATTATGACATAATGCACTCTAGAATTTATTGTGCATCGAAAGATGCATGAAGAAAGATGTTGATTGCATTGCTTTCAAGGTCCCTGGTATTAATCGTTGTGGCTGCGAGTAAAGTATGAAAAAGTAACCGAATGCTGCTATACGCCCAACAACGAATAATGCAATTATTGTCCCTTCCAAAGTTTCAATGATGAAAAATTGCTCAATAACCTGTATTTGCTTTTCTTAAGGTCAACAAATTGCTCAATCGGAGTAATGACTGTACTTCCTAACACTTGCAGGTCAAGAACCCATGGCCCAATGTTGATGCTCATAGCGGAGTTCTATTGAACTATTTTGGCTTGACTGAAGCTAGGTAAGTCTTCCTCTCCCTAGTGTCAAAACTCACATTAAAGATGCCGCTATAATAAAAGATACAATTTATGCATTGCCTTCTCCCTGTTACCGAAAGCTACTTCAGTTGTTACGCAACTCGGTCGAACAATATCTGAATTTATAATATTTTCTATGGCTATCGGAGTGCCTTTGAATTGTACAAATCATGAGATAACTCGGTCGAAATTTTCACTCTGCAGGTATTTCACCGTCCTGTTTGGCGTCTCGAGAAGCATAGGAATTGGATCTCAGGTTCTTATTCTTTACTCTCTCGTCTTCTTGCTTCTTCGGAATAGGATCTCGAGTCCCTAGTTTGCTGTGGAATTAATTTACAATTTGGCCCCTATACTTTTATGGAGATGTCAATGTGGTTCTCGGGTTCTTTTTGATGCCGATGGCTAGTTGAAAATTTTCATCTCATTGAAGTAGATGCGTTTCTAGCATCACGAAGTTGGTGCATGCGCGACCAAACTGTAAAGCTTAAAGAAAATTTAAGTAAATTCTTAACAGTCTGGTGATATGCTTGATGGGTAGAAAAAAAAGAAAAGAGTTCGGTGATCGAATTTGCTAACGTCATCCTCTCGATGAACCCGTGCTATGTAAGTTCTTTCTAAACAATTTGTAATGATGCAGCTTGTGTGGGATCGCGCCCTCGGTCTGCCGCTCGAAAGACCAAAGAGCGTGACGATGGATTGGCTCGAAAGCTACTGCAGTAATGTAGCTTGATTCGAAAATGCCGTGATCAAGTCGAGAGAGTTTGCACAAAAACGATGTCTCGTAACAGAAATAAGAGAACTAGAAGCACTTCTTGGCCTCAATTTTCTTTTACCTTTTTCGCCTTTCTTCTCTTTTTGGGGCGGCGGCGGCGGTAATAACTGGAGCAGGACGCTCCGATCGATCAGGTAGATAGATATTCTTGTCGAAAATCTCTTTGTTTGTTATTACATCGATCTATGTACCGCGATTAATGATCAGTAATTTTCGCCTGTTCTTTTGTACTTAAATTCCGGAATTTGGAACAAGAGTTGGTGTCTCTGCTGCAGCTTTTTGTACTTAACATATTTACTGTTCGTGGTAACACATTTTCTCTTGTGTGTTTTCTAGTGTTTTTCAAATTGAGGTTTTTAGATCGTTTACATATTTACTTTTTGTATTTTTTTTGAAAATAATCTAAAAATTAATCCAACTCAGTAGAATTTTCGCCCAATTTGATAGAGTTATATTTTTTCCAGAAACTCTTAAGCAGTAAATTGGCCGCATCATTTCTGCGTCATTTTCATCTGCGACCATGAATAGATCAAAGTTGCATCCCTTTTCTATATTTTAGGAACTGGTGTATATATAGGTAGGGGTGTCAACGAGCCGAACACGAGCGAGGTGGGGTTGGCTCGTGTTCAGCTCGTTTAATAAACGAGCCGAACACAAACTGGCTCGTTTAAATATCGAGTTGAAAAATTCAGCTCGTGTTCGGCTCGTTTATTAACGAGCTGAAAACGAGCTGGCTTGCGAACAACAAATTCGATTTTTATTCCTATTATTAGGTGTAAAATTGAAAGAAAATTAAAAATTAAAATTTTAATCTAATAATTAAAATTTATAAAAAATTAATAGTCTAAAATCTAAATAGTAAAGTTTATATATATATATATATATATATATATAATATATATATATATATATATATATATATATATATATATATATATATATATATATATATTCGAGCTGCTATCGAGTCAAACACGAGCGAGCTGACCTCAGCTAGTGTTCGGCTCGTTTATTAAACGAGCTGAAAAATTCGGCTCGTGTTCGGCTCATTTACTAAACGAGCGATTCGATCTCAAGCTCACTTCGAGCCGAACACGAGCTGGCTCGCGATCAGCGAGCTGGATTGCCACCCCTATATATAGGGTGTACATGTACACCCTATAGAGTTATGCTATATGTACACCCCATTTATGGTGTACATCCTACACCTAGTCCATCGTAGAATAGGTATTTATTCACTCGTCACTTCGAAATGACGAGTAAAATTTACTCCATCCTAGATTTACTCCATCCTAGAATGGGTGGGGTGTAAGATGTACATCTCAAATGAGGTGTACATTTAGCTTTTTTTCATGTATATATATATATATATATATATATATATATATATATATATATATATATATATATATATGCATTGGATTAAAAGTATGAGATGGATAAATTAAGTTTCTTATAGATTTATGGTGCATATATTATCAATTTTCATATATATGATCAGGCGTGACTAATGTTAAAAAAAATCAAAAGTTTGGGGTCTTTAATGTCGAACTTAATTAATAAGTGTTTGAGAACCAAATTTAAAATACTAGTCGAACCAATTTAAAATACTACAAGAATTCGATAAGCTTTAATTTGAATTCATATAGGGGAAAAACAGAAAAACAAAATAATAATAATAATAATAATAAAAGCATCACTAAAATAGCAAAATCCTGTTCCCGATTGAGTTTTTGGAGAAATGCGATTCCTCGAAGCCGAGTCGAAAATCTCGTTGAGTCCGGTTCTCTTGATTTGACTATTTTTTAAGAATATTTTTGGATATACAGTTTTATATTTATCTTATTTTAATTCTAATTATATAGTTATATTTAAATTTGTTATATCAAATTTGTTTAAATTTAGAAATATATTAGAATTAATTCTAATTGTATTACAAAAATCGTTAAATTTTAAAAATTTGATATACATCAGGCCTAGCTATTTAGTATTTGTGGATGAATTATTTTTTCCTATATCCTTCTCTTGTTCTTATACTACTTCATCTTAACACACGATTTTTAACGATCTGCGTCGAAATTTATCATTACTACTTCATCTTAACACGCGACTTTTAACGATGTGCGTCAAAATTTATGAATGATAAGACAAAAACTATGAAATTTGGGCCCAAAAATGATTCTGAATTGCAAATGTGGACACTTTTGTTTTGCAGCTATAGTCATTTTATTGAAGCTTCACCAAATCGATCGTATCCAATGAGCCTTAGATTCTTTGTACCAAGAGATCGAGACCACAATTAAATCTTAGCCTGACCCAATTTTTCGATACATCCTATAATGCCAAAGAATGCGAGCATTGCTATTGCTAGATCTACAACCCAAAATGGATTAATTAATTGTACCCTACAATTAATTAATTAACCACCCCTTTTCTATCTCCCTATATATATATATATATATATATATATATATATATATATATATATATATATATATATAATATATATATATATATATAGGATAATTGTCTGTGTACCCCTGAAATATGAAGAAATATCTGATTTACCCCTCTTATTTTTTTCTTTCCAATATACCCTTCATACGTTCCACCGTTATTAAAAATGCCCCTACCGTTTCCCTTTGTTAAGTTAACTAGGGTTAAACTAGAGTTAAATAATAATCGGAGTTGAAAACTATCAGATATACCTATTTGCCCCGGTTTAGGGTTTAGGTTTAGGGTTTAGGGTTTTAGGGTTTAGGGTTTAGGGTTTTTTAGGGTTCTAGGGTTTTAGGGTTTAGGGTTTAGGATTTTTTAGGGTTTTAGGGTTTAGGGTTTAGGGTTTTAGGGTTTAGGGTTTAGGGTTTAGGGTTTTAGGGTTTAGGGGTTTGGGTTTTAGGGTTTAGGGTTTAGAGTATATTTGAAAGGACAAAATAGTAATTACACACAGATAACGGCAGTTTCAAACGGTACACTAACAGAGTTTAACTTCAGGGGTATTTTGGAAAGAAGTTGGAACGTAAGAAGGGTAGTTTAATATTAGCCTTCTAAGAGGGGTAAATCTAAAAACAGGAAAATTTTTAGGGGTACGTAAGAAATTGCCCCATATATATATATATATATATATATATATATTATATATATATATATATGTCTTATTAAGTTAGTAAATCCTAAAATCTTAGATAATTAATTAATTGTAGTATTTCTCAATGCGAAAAATTAATGGCCTCTATCACATTCACTTCCAATTGAACACACACACACACACACACACACACACACACAAAGAAAACTAAAGGTGTTTAAAAGAACACACGATTTCACAAGGTTAAAACCTTTCTAATGGATATATAACAACCCTATATTAAGATAAATCAAAAGCTTAAAGCCCTTATATCAATCATTACATAATTATATATATATATATATATATATATATAGAGAGAGAGAGAGAGAGAGAGAGAGAGAGAGAGAGAGATCAATATTATACATACACTACTCTATATGTTGGTATAAATCTTATACTTAGTTTCTTTATGACATATATATTAACTCACTTAATTATCTTATCTTATCATTTTTTTGTCTCTTTTTTAATCAAAACTGCAAAGAGATCGATAGATATCAACTTTTGAATCTAAGAGTATAATTAAGATATACACCACTATAACATTTATATAAAACAAACGTTCACATTGATCATGCACCACGATCGACCCTCATGATCGATCATAGAGCTCATCACCACTACTAGTACTGATCCCTACTCTTTGCTTAGTTCTTTCCCCTTGTTCTTCTTCTCCGGCGCCTTCTTCATCTCCTCCAACTTGTTCAACGACGATTTCGTTTTCGTCGATCCACCGACCCTAACTCTTTTGAACTGCGGCGCCTTGATCGGCGCCAAACTCTTCTGCCTCCGCGTCTTGCTGTGCGAGCTCATGTGCCCTCCGAACGCTTGCGCATTCGGAAACTCCACCCCGCAGATGCCGCACCGAAATATTCGAACGTCGTCGGAGCCCTGCCGGACCTGCCCCGACAGGTAGGCGTTGATCGCCTCCCAGTTCGGCCCCATCGGGTCGCCGCTAGGGTTTAGGTAGCTTAGGTTTTGTAAATCATAGATGCTTCGAACATCCATGCACAACATTTGGTTCATCTGCTTCATTTGGTTCAATCCAAAATAACCCATCAATGGTGAAGGTTGTTGTTGAGGAGGAGGATAGAGGTTCTCCATCGAAGACGGCGGAGGCGGCGGCGTAAAAGTTAAGTTGCATGGGGGAGGAAGGAGTAGTATCGGAGTGGGCGCGAACGCGAGGGGATCGAATAATATTGGCGGAGTGAGCGCAGTGTTGTGGTCGAAGGCGGGAGGTGGCGGTATTGGTGGCGATAAGTTGCTCGGTGGGACGTCGTCGACGGTAAACGGTTGTTCGACTACGTCGTCGGAGAAAGAAGTTTCTTTAGGGCTGTTTTGGTTAAAGAGAAGCTCTAGTTGGTGGCTAAGATCATCCATGGAGACAAAGAGAGAGAGAGAGAGAGAGAGAGAGAGATATGGGTAGTGTGGATATATATATATATATATATATATATATATATATATAGATGGTCATGTAATATTACTGTGGATGAGGCAATGCAATTGCATTCAATGAAGTCCACAGAGGAATTAAGTGGACACAAGGAATATTATCGGGGGTTGTAATTATAACCTGAAGATTCTTAACGATATTTGTAGTATATATATATATATATATATATATATATATATATATATATATAGCGTTATGTACCATATTGCATGTATATATATATAGAGGGGCAATTTTCTATATACCCCTACAAATTTTTCTGTTTTTAGATTTACCCATCTTAGAAGGCTAATATTAAAACTACCCTTCTTACGTTCCAACTTCTTTCCAAAATACCCATGAAGTTAAACTCTGTTAGTGTACCGTTTGAAACTGCCGTTATCTGTGTGAAATTATCATTTTGCCCTTTCAAATATACCCTAAACCCTAAACCCTAAACCCTAAACCATAAACCCTAAAAAACCCCTAAACCCTAAACCCTAAAACCCTAAACCCTAAACCCTAAAATTCTAAAAAATCCTAAAAACCCTAAAATCCTAAACCTAAATAAACCCGGGCAAAATAGGTATATCTGATAGTTTTCAACTCCGATTATTATTTAACTCTAGTTTAACCCTAGTTAACTTAACAAAGGGAAACGGTAGGGATATTTTTAATAACGGTGAAACGTATGAGGGGTATATTGGAAAGAAAAAAATAAGAGAAGTAAATCAGATATTTCTTCAGTTTTCAGGGATACACAGGCAATTATTCCATATATATATATATATATACACAGAGTGTGCACAGTACGTAGCTTAAAGTGGTGTGCATGGCTCCAAATTAACTAGCTGTGTAGTTTTAATTAAAAACCACAGATAAATCGTGGGTTTAAGCACAAAAATTATTCAACTTATTACATGATGTGTTTAATTTGAAGCTCCTTTATATATCTTTTTGTGACACATAAAATAGAAAATGTGAATTTGTTATATTTCTTTGAAATTTCGAAATGCCAAATATGAATATAATTAAATTTGGTGACTATTTGGTTTCTTGAAGATTAATTTGCTCTTTAGCTTACTCGATATAGCTTTGATAAAATTTTGTTGGTATAGAAACTCTTTTGTGTTGTCTAATTCTAGTGTATTCATGTATAAATATTTACATATCAATATTAAAGGAACTTCTCAGCTCTTGCACAATTGCATGCATGCTAAAATGGCACCCAATGTTTTGACATTAAGGCACATATTCATGGTTGATACAACACTAACTAGAGGGGTACCATGCACCTAATTATTTCCGCGAATATTACATATATCTTCACTGATATTGTGTGATATATTGGAAATGTACATCAACTTAGTCTAAGATGAAATTAGGCTCATCTCTCCAAAAATATCTAGTAATTAATATTTCCTATATGGTGTTTGTTTAATTTAGAGGATCCTTACTTGATCTACTATGGAGTCCCCAAATCTAGTGGATTTTCAGTGTATTTTTTGGCCCCTTACTTTCTAGGAAGGTGTTTAATTGTTTTGTCGTAAGGCTACGCCTTTAATTTGATTTTGCGGTGACCAAAGGGAATAAGCTAGTTAATTAATAACTTGTATGGGGACGTCCTTAAGTTTGAAATTTGTGATTCAAATTTTGGGTATTTATTGTGAAGTTATATGAAATAAATATTGTACTTTAAAAACTTAAGCGGTTAGAAAACTGTGTTTATATATTTTATATTCAATACTTCCTCTTATTCGAGACTTTTTAATGGATCCAAAATGTAAACTTAATTAATGGGAGGAAATTAATTAAATAACACTAACTCAGAACCTCCTATTTTGATACTATATGAAATTATACGAAACAGCCGTTCTCTATAAATTCTATGCAAAATATATATAGATGTTTCAAAAGAATAAGCCTTCAAAGCTAGCTAGCTATTTCCTTAAATTGGGGATATTGGTAAATTTAACTGTATTCATTAATTAGTACTAATAGCTATATACTTGCTTCTTTTGTAGGCAGAACTATAGAAATCCTTGAATACGTAACGTGAGATATATATATATATATATATATATATATATATATATATATATATATATATATATATATATATATATATATAGCTGATTGAATTGTTAATTTTATTGAAATTTCCATAACTCAAATAAGAAAAAAAAAAAAGAAGCAATAGTCGAGAGAATATCAATATTAAAACAAGTTCAAGAATCTATTTCAGAATTAATAACATGTAGTTGAGGGTACATTCATATATATATATATATATATATATATATACATTATTACCTAAAGTTAATTCCTCTTCATGTTCTAGATCTATCCCTATTGTTTACATTGAGATATACCACCACCTTTACACTATCGATGTCAATAACGTTCGTATAGATACATTAAATATCAAGTTTGGTCAAAACTAATTGTGTTTAAGTCATAACACTTCAAACATTGACAATGTTATCAACTTCAGTTGCATCGAAGGATGAGAATATATATATGCTAATAAATTTTCTATTTCTTGATTATAAAACCAAAAAGGATACTAAATTTAACAATATCTACACAATCATCATTTAAAATGAGAGTCAAAATAACTTAAATATATAACTCAACATTTTAGACTCGGTTTGAGATTGCAGGCAAAGTATATATGTAAACCATAATCCAAGTAAATATACTAGTAATCCTTTTGATGATTATTAGTACGAAAAATGTAAGAACATTTTTATTGCATAGGCTAAGATGAACGAAATTAAGCAACTGACTTTTTTTTTCTCTATAAATGTTGCGGTTTCCACTTCTCTCTTCATAACAATGTAAGCAATCACTTATTGTAAACATAACATATTCATGCAGAAAATTAACTAACACACACAAAAATGGAAATTATAGCAAGGAAGCAAAGGTTTCCTCCTTTAAGATTTAAATCAAGACATAAATTAACTAGATAGAGTGATTACCAACTTAGTTTAAACTCACTCTTCATGGATTTATTACTGATCATGATCAGCTCCTAAGTTTAATGCCGCTTTTCTTACTCAAGATCACTTTTTGATGGCTCAACATCGTCGATAAGGTACTTCAACTCTTCTTCTTCTTCTTCTTCGTCGATAGTGTCTTCTTTCTTCACCTCTTGAGGTACATCAAATTCTTCCAAGTCGTCGTTCGCCCTGGTAGAGAAACTTGATTGCTGTTGATCATCAGGGCCTATAGGGCTTTGATGGACCGGTCGCGCCCTCTTTGGCCGAACCCAATTTTCGTCGATTCCGAACTGCGCTTTTCTCGCTTTGCTATGAGAGCTCATATGGCCACCATAGGCTTGAGCAGTAGGAAACTCTATGTGGCATATGCTGCACTTGTACATTTGAGTGGGCACTTGTTTTGTGCGCACCGCTCCGCTCAAATAAGCCCGTGGAGGAACATCCAAAGCGATATTCGCATGGTTTGCGAAAGAATAGTAGTTTTGGTTAGGATTAATGGGTGTGTTTAAAGGTTGATAGTGATGCATGTAGGGTGGTTGAATTCCTGGGGTGAAAGGCGGATTCAGAGAAATGTGATCTAAGTACGACAACCACCGTTGGATAGGGCAATTGTGATAAATCTCACAATGGATGCAAAAGTTGTTACAATTTGGAAAAAGTGTTGATGAGGGTCCTTGGTTTCTTGTGAGGTTAGTAATGTTTGTCGATCTTACATTGATAGGCGAAGATGGAAGGGATGGGGTTGGCATGAAAACAAACCGATTGTCGGAGCGCATGGAGTCGAATGACCTCATTACTTGAGTCGACGATTGATCGATCACGTTGAACCGTGCAACTGGACTGATGAGAGGGGCGGTGTATGTGTACCGATTGATGACGGTAGGCAAGGGAGAGACGATCGGAGTTGTGTTGATTGATTGAAGATAAGAAGAGGTAAGAAGAATCTCTTGAGTGGTTAGTGGTGGTCTTGCGGAGTGATGAGAAACGTCCAATGCGCTTGTGTCGCCTTCGAGGGAATCTATGCTATTGTTCTCCATTAGAGAGTGAGAGAGAGCGAGAGGGAGATATCGAGAGTAGGACGGGGTCAGTGAGTATGAGATATTGGAGGATTTGAATATATGAGGGGTATATATTTTGAAATTTTCGAATTCGCTAGAGCCAGAGTGACAGACAAGCAAAGAGGAAAACGTATCTGGCATAAATTTACTACGAAAATAGTTCATTGGCTTCGGGGACACCTAGCAATACTAGTGTGCACGCGGGGGCGCATACGAGCACGTCTTATCGACCGTTCATAACTCTCGTATTCGATTGCTTTGGTGCTTGAATGGTACCAAATTAGTTCACATAAAAGCGGTGGCGGATTGCATACACCTCGTGTATGTCGAATTATGCGAGAGGAACAATTTCTTGCCATATTTGCAGTGAATACGAAATTCCATCTTTTGTCGGTTTCCGATAAAATGTCGCTCGCTACACTGAACTTGACTTGATTTAGTTTTGAATTTATTTTCTTTACAAGTGTAAGATTTAATGTTAGAACAAAATGGGGACACCTCTTAATGTATTGAATTCGTCGTCGGGAAAATTTTCAAAATATGTAGTAGAAGGCTTTATAGCAGTGCTAAATTTGAAATTTTCTTTTGTAGTTTCTGTGTGTAATGTAGAGATAATGGTTTTTACAATTGAAATTCAAGGAAAATGCTAATGCTTCTCATTTATTTACTTTTGTGAACATGTTAGGAACTCACTTTGGGATTTACTGGTCAAGGGAGATATAAAAGGGAAACTCTTTGCATGATCAAGTGCTAATACAAGTTGCTAACTCAAGTGCCATCGATCTCATGAGCATGTCATTAATTTGTGGGAAGGTTTTTATTACAACGCACATCGATCGATTGATTGACCACATCTGTGAGCCAATTTAAGCATATGTTTCATGACAAGTAGTACTAACAAAATGAAGCTTTAACTTTGCCCTTTTTCTTAACTAATTAGAATTGTATTTTGATCATATATATGAGCAAATTTGTTGATCTATCTAAATAATATAGTAATAAAATTAATTACACAACATTTTTGACATACATTTTGGTGTACATGTTCTTAGTTGTTTCTGTTTGGTGTATAAATTTATCTTAATAATATAATCATTTTCAGATAGCTTATATATATGGCGCAAGCATACGTTTTTCTCTTTATATAAATCACATATAAAGACCCCCTAATGTAGCTCTAAGTGTTATCATTTTAAGCTAGTTAATTTTGTTAAAAAATTTCAAGTACTAGAGCATTGTAGGAATTCTTCTGAATTTGGCAAATCCATAATAAATTTTTCACATAATGGATTTCCAGATATATATACATCCACCAGTGAGAAATTTTTTAATCTCCCTACACTAGTAAAGGCGACTTAACAAAACACATCATTACTTCATTTTTCTTCTAAAAAGACATAAGCACCTATGCTCCTGTGCTTTTAAAAGCACCAGCTCAAAACTCTCTCTCTCTCTCTCTCTCTCTCTCTCTCTCTCTCTCTCTCTCTCTATATATATATATATATATATATATATATATATATATATATATCATAGGACAACAACTACCTTAAGTACATGTTGGCTCTAAAATGCTTGAGTTGATCATTTACAAACCACTTGCACAAAAATAAACACATTAATTATTCCTACAATTGATCATGGCATTAATTCTCAACTAAGATTGAATTCACCAATAATTTGTGTGTAATTAAACCAAGCTAATGATTAAAATTAGAATTAGTTGCACCTTTATATATAGCTCTTGAACTTCTAACCAAAATTTCCTTTGGTCCTAGAATTTCGAATGTTAATATTTGAGGCACCAAACTTTTGAAATTGTTTCGTTTAGCCCTTTGTCACGAACTTAAGCTTTTCGCCTAGCAAAAGTTCGTGCGGCGCCCGCCTTCCTGCTCGAAGAGGGCAAGCCTTGCTCTCTATTTGCTAGCCCGGACCTTCGCGCCCTACGACTAAATGCAAAAGTAAAGAAAAGAGAAAAAAGTAGTGGTTCCGCAGAAAAAACTAAGTACACTCTTAATTTACTTAGAAAATAACTCTACAAAATACAACTCTCTCTTGCTCTTGTTGAACAACTCACACTTGTTGTTCTTAGCCTTAGCCATCTCCCCTATTTATAGGCTTATGTACAACTCACACACTAGCCTACATACAAGCCATGACCCTTGGCATTCCCATGACATTAATGGTGGACTCTTGGCATTTCCATGACATTAATGGTGGTGGTTGGAAGTCTCTTCATCTCCCAATTGTCTCTTGGCCTCCCACAAATGAGGTTGGGCTAGCTTGACAAGCCCACTTCGGTTTGGGCTAGGGACTTGGACTAAAATTTTCTAAGTCCCTAACACTCTCCCCTACCTAATGCGCAGGCGTCCTCGTCGCGCACTGCTTCTGAAACTCGTCGACAAGTGCTTGGTATTGCCAAAGTGTGTCACCCTTCTCCCAAGTAGCCTCGTCGTAAGGGAGATTTTTTTACTTCACCAAGTACTATGGGCTTGGCGACACTCCGCGTCGCCAAATCAGACGAGTATCCAAGATGGATTCCGCCTCTTTGTCAAGGGATGTGGTCATGGTCACCCGGGCGTGCTGCGACACGCCACGGTTTAGATCCTCCGCGTCTTCATGGTATTCCTTCAGCTTGCTCACATGGAATACCGGATGGATCTTGAGGTTCGCGGGCAACTGCAGCTTGTAGGCAGACTTACCCACACCTTTGACGATAGGGTATGGGCCTTCATACTTGCGCAGCAGCCCCTTGTGCACCTTGCGCAAGACCTTAAACTGCTGCGGTAGTAATTTGACCATCACTTGATCACCCACGGCAAACTCCCGAGGTTGCCACTTTTCGTCCGCCCACTTCTTCATTCGTCGGGCTGCTTTCTCTAAGCTCGCCCTCGTAATTTCACCCCTTTCCTGCAAGTTAGAGGTAAATTGGAGAGCAACAGGGCTGCGGAACTGCTCTTCCGCAGCGGCTGTGTGTGGGGCGAGCGGTTGTCGCCCAATCGCCAGCTCGAAGGGACTATAGCCCGTAGAATCGCTGCGCCGCAAGTTGTACGAAAACTGGGCAACATCAAGGTGATGTACCCAATCCTTCTGACTGGCACTCACAAAGTGCCGCAAGTACTCCTCCAACAGAGCATTCACTCGCTCCGTTTGTCCGTCCGTCTGTGGATGAAAACTGGTGGAAAAGAGCAACTCCGAGCCTAAGATTTTGAACATCTCGGTCCAAAACTTGCCGGTGAATCTGGGGTCGCGGTCGCGGTCGCTCACAATACTTTCGGGGATCCCCCAAAGTTTGACGACATGGCTGATGAAGAGTCGTGCTGCTTCTTCAGCCGTGCAATCGGTTGGTGCTGCGATGAAGGTCCCGTACTTAGAAAAGCGATCCACCACCACCAGTATGGACCCACGTTCCCCTATCTTTGGCAAGGCGGAGATGAAGTCCATGGAGATGCTCTCCCACGGACGGCTTGGAATAGGCAATAGCTCGAGGAGACCGCCAGGTCGCTGGTGTTCAACCTTATCTTGTTGACACACCAAGCAAGTTCGCATGTAGGCCTCGACGTCTTCGTGCATTCGTGGCCAGTAGTAAGCGGCCTCGAGCAGTGCTAAAGTCTACTTCTAACCTGGATGACCTGCCCACTTGGAGTCATGACACTCCTTTATGAGCTCGCGGCGAAGGTTGCCCCACTTGGGCACACACACCCGCCGCCCTTTGGTGAGGAGTAACCCGTCGCTGAGCCAAAACCTTCGCGTTTTGCCCTCCTTGACAAGTTGCACAAGGTTCTGAGCGATAGGGTCCTTGTTGGTTCCTGCGCGAAGTCGATCACGGAGTGTCCCGCGAAGTTTCCACACTGCCGCTAGTTCAGCCTTGTGGCTGAGTACATCGGCCACGTGATTCTCCTTTCCGGGCTTGTACTGCATCACCATGTCAAACTCCGCCAAGAAATCCTACCACCTTGCCTGTTTAGGCGACAGCTTCTTTTGCGATTGGAAGTAGCTTGTGGCGACGTTGTCGGTGTGCACCACAAACTTGCTTCCAAGCACATAATGCCGCCAGGTCTGCAAACAATGCACGACGGCGGTCATCTCCTTCTCTTGGACAGTGTAACGCCGCTCGGTGTCGTTGAGTTTGCGACTCTCATAGGCAATGGGGTGTCCATCCTGCACGAGAACACCGCCAATGGCAAAATCTGAGGCATCGGTATGTACCTCAAAGGTGCGACTACAATCAGGTAGTCGCAGCACCGGATCCTCCGTCACCGCCCGCTTTAGGTCCTCAAATGCCTCCACGCATTGAGGGGTCCAATCCCACGAATGGTTCTTCTTCAAGAGATCCGTCAGGGGGGCTGCTCTCGCAGAGTAGTCTGCAATAAACCGTCGATAGTAGTTGACGAACCCAAGGAATGACCGCAACTCATGAATGGTTGTTGGGGTCTCCCATTCGCAAATGGCTCGCACTTTCTGTTGATCCATGCGGAGTTGTCCCTGGCCTATCCAGTGGCCAAGGAAGTGTACCTCTTCCTTTGCGAAGCTGCACTTCTCATTCTTCATGAACAACTAGTTCTCCAGCAACACTTGGAAGATGGTTCGTAGATGTTCGATGTGCTCCTCCAAGGTGTTGCTGTATATCACGATGTCGTCGAGGTACACGACCACGAAGCGATCGAGATAGGGATGGAACAGCTTGTTCATGAGGGTGCAGAAGGTTGCTGGTGCATTTGTCAAGCCGAACGGCATGACAAGGAACTCATAGGACCCGTACCTTGTCACGCACGTGGTCTTTTCCTCATCTCCTTCCGCAATCCGTACTTGATAATACCGAGAGTAAAGATCAAGTTTGGTGAAGAATTTCGCTCCGCCCAATTGATCAAAGAGATCTGCAACCAAAGGAATAGGGTACTTGTTTTTTATGGTTACCTTGTTGAGCGCCCTGTAGTTAATACAAAGCCGCAAGCTTCTATCGCTCTTCTTGTGATGATCCGGACTCCCGCAGGAACTGTGCAACATTAAACAGTAACTGAGGGGAGCTTGTACAGTGCAACGGAGCCTGTAGAAACGAAATTGGATATTTCTAAAAGACTCTGCGCGAAAATCGGAGCAAACGGAATTTCCGGGAGCTTTTTTGCAAAATTTGGGTTGAGAATTTGGCAAAACGGACGGCGAAATCGGACTCAGCGCGCGAAAACGGTCGAAATGGTATATTCGCTTTATTTTTCGGCTTTCAGGTACTGTTCATGCCGGAACAGTAACCGCCGGCCGGAATTACTGTTCCGGCCGGCGGCGGCCGTCGGCGAGCGGCGGCGGGCGGCGGCGCACGGCGGCGGGCAGCGGCGCAGCGGCGGGGCAGCGGCGGAGCACGGAGGAAAGCGGCGCGGGCAGGCGCGGGCAGGCGCGGGCAGGGCTCGGGTGCGCGGTCCATGGGCCAGGCGTGCACCAGGAGCACCGAGGGTTCCAGCTGCCACGTGGCAGCTTCTCATTGGTGGGTCAGCTTCTAGAAGCCCGTGGGACGGTGACACGTGGCATGCTCCTATAGGCCGACAACCTTCCGGAAGACCCGGAGCACGGGGCAGACACACGCCCCACGTGGACACGTGGCGCCTTTCCATTGGCCCTGCACCGGCTGTTTCCTGTTTGGGCGACACGTGGCGCTTCCTGGTTGGCTCGTTTCGGTGTTTCGTGTTTGGATCTGGATTCCGTGAGGGAATATCCCTTTTGGCCCACTATATAAGAGCCCTCACCCCCCTCTCATTCCACCTCGATTTGCGTGCCAAGAGAGAGAATCAGAGAAAACTCTGAATACGAAAGTTGTTCCTCTCTCTCTCCTCTTTCTCTCTCTAGAATCTCAGAATTTCTGGAGTTACAGATAGTGAGATATCTGCGACGCGGCGCACTGCGACAATTTTCTTTTAGGCCCATTTCCCGTCGCAGTTCCGTCGAAAATTCACTGCGGGCTAACCAGGTGGAATTTTTGGACGATTTTTGCGGCAGCGCGACCGTAAGAGGTAGGGCTTCGATTTCCGTATTGATCATTTTGCTCCGTTTCGTACTTTTGGCACAGTTTTTAGGTCCTCTTTGACCCCCCTTTTTGCTGTGGTAATTTTTGGACAGCACCGACTTCTCCGATTTTTATCTTGACGTAGGAGCGTCAGATCGAGGCGTTTTAAGAGTCGATTTTGATCTACTCTTCGCGAGGAACGCAACCGTGATTTTTCTGGGATTTTAGGAGCTCATTTTAGAGGTGAAAAATTCCTCTTTTCCCGTGCTGTCTGAAAAACAGCAAATATTGTACTTTTTAGGAGTTATTTTGACCAGCTGTGCGCTGATTTGCAGGGTTTGAGGACTGTGGACAGCCAGGAGACTACCTGGGGTGTTGTTTGAGCTGCTCGAGGTGGGCGGTTGTTGCTTACCTCATTTTTGACAAGCTCACTGGGATTACTAGAAATCCCCTAAAATATGACAATTAACTGGAACAATTGGGACAAAGTAACAGGACAATTAATGAGAACCATTGGGACTACTAACAGGACTACTAACAGGACTACTAACAGGACAACTAACAGGACAATTAATGAGAACCATTGGGACAAATTAATATGACAAATGACAAGGACCGCTGGGACAAACTCCCCTAAAATTTAATATAACCCCACAAATGATATGATGACTTATATTGGGACACTGTGATTGAGACAAAGGCTATGATCTCGCATGCAAATGACTTTTATTCAGTAAATCAATTGTTTTAAACCTTTGACACTATTTTACAACTTTTAAAAATAAAGACAGTTGCATGCATGCCCGGACATCAGGTAAGGCCACTATTCATTGCTACACTATCATATTGGGATTTGAACATGTTTCATTGTTGTCCTTTGCATTCAGATGTTGTTGCTCAAGTGTGAGCAGGGGTTTGGGATAGTGTAGCCAAGGTTGTGCTAGATTGTGGACTTGTGGGGTATTGCGGTGACCGCGGACAGTAGGCGGTTGACCAGATGTTTATCCTTGCATCAGATTGGGGTTGAGTTTGGTTTATTTATTGCATCAGTTGGGGATTGGGTTCCTATAGTGGATGGAGTTTCCCACTTTGATCATGGTTATGATCCAGTCCTGCTATATTGAGACATGTGCTACAGAGATACTTGTGATACTGATGACAGAGATATTTTACTCGTGTGGGTCGCTCCCCTCGAGTGCCACTCCGGAGGTGTGCTTTCTCGGACCCAGCCGTGTGTGCCGGTCTGATACTTATGTTGGGATGCGAGCCGTGTGAGCCGATCCCGCGGTTTCGAGCCGTGTGTGCAGATTCCGCTGAGCAGGCAATACCAGTTGTTACTGGTGACTAGATTGGGTTTATTTGGTCAGATACTATTTCTGATGCATGCATACAGTTTTGACAGCATAATAGTGATAGTTTTCCTGTTTCAGCATCTTTTATATCTACCACTTCCCCTTTTTGCCTCTAGTAGTCCTAGTGGGTGCGTCAGAGTTGAGGTTTTACCCACTAGGGGAGGCTGCTGGTTTATCTGGTAGTTCTCACCCCCATTATTGTTTTCTGTTTCTTTCTTCTCCTTTATTTTGCAGAGTCATCTGCGGGAGCTGCTAGGCCATCGGCAGCTGATCGAGGTAAGGGGATCGCTGAATAGATAGATCTCCTGTGAGGCTGAGAGCTATTAGACCGATATTCTCCTTTTATTTTGGGTCTGGCTTCCGCCAGCTGGTTGTATTATTTTGGTGAGCTGGGAGATTATTGTACATATTACAGTTGTATTTGTAGTTCCAGTCTGAGATACTATGTGGTTCTTCTATTTCAGCTCTGTATTATGCTCTTTTATTGTTAGATTATATCTGAGCAGGTTACCAGCGCTTCGTGTACGCGGAAAATTCCGTGTGTACGGCGGATCTGTAGACGAGCCCGGGTTCCGGGGCGTGACAGATTAAGTTGGTATCAGAGCTTAGGGATAGTTCAGTTGGGACTTAGGAAACCCTAGGCTTTTGGCAGACCCTAGGATAATAGGGCATGAGAGACGTGGCATTTTGCGAAAGTCGTCGATTTATTTTGTTTGACTCTTCCAGTGAGAGAAGAGGGATCGACATAGCCTATTTCTGGTGGACAGTTATGTTGGCTGCAGACAACATAAAGTCACAGAAATAGGGGAATGTCTTTGACTTTCGCTAGATTGGGTCGTGTGGGGTTCCGATACTGAGTGTGGTTTCTTGTGGTAGGATGCCTCCGCGACGTAGGATGTTGACGCGTTCTCAGCTGGATTCCCCTGAGCCCGAGCCAGAGGAGTTCGAGCAGGTCCAGCAGAGTGAGGTGCAAGAGTTGCAGGCTCAGATGGCCCAGATGTCCGAGGCTGTTCGGCGTCAGGAGGAGGCTATGGGTCGGCTGACGCAGATGTTAGAGCAGAGGGCTCAGCCTGTTGTAGCCCCTTCAGAGAATTCTCCCGTACCTTCTTCCCCTGCTGTGAATCCTCCAGTTGTACCGGTGACCCCGGCATCCCCTATTGCTCGGGGTACTGGTGGACAACCGTCTGGGTTGACGGGATCTCTTACACCGGCAGAGCAGCGGGGATTGGTGGACTTGTTGATAAGGTTCCGCAAATTTGACCCGCCCCATTTTTCGGGGCAAAATACTGAGCCGTGGGAGGCAGAGTCGTGGATCACGGCAATGGAGCGACGTTTTGAGACGTTGTTTATCGAGGAGCGATATCAGGTGATATTGGCGACGAACTTTTTGGAACACAACGCCGAAGCTTGGTGGCGGCGTGTTCGACCGGCGGGTCCGCCTGGGGCTCAGCTCTTGGCCTGGGCGGAGTTCCGCAATCTCCTTCTCGGGGCTTTCTTCCCAGAAAGCGTCCGGCAGAGGTTGGAGGAGCAGTTGAGAAACCTTCGCCAAGGAGATCGGCCCGTACACGAGTACATTGCCAATTTCAATCAATTGTTGGCATGTGTACCGAACGTGGCCAGGGACGAGGCGCACCGGATCTACATGTTCGAGCGAGGATTGCGCCGGGACCTTTTTCAATTGGTTCGCTCGCGTAGGTTGCAGACCTTGGAGGCCTCGATGGAGCAGGCACTCTACGTTGAGTGCGGGGAGGTAGTGATGGGGGAGGTAGCTCCAGCTCCCGTAGTGATCCCGGGGGCGAAGCGACCGCACCGGAGGTTGGGGGACAATCTAGTTCGTGGAGGCCGCCACGACCGCCGCAGCCGCAGTTCCCCGGCCAAGGACGGACCGAGCGACGAGGGCCTGGTGGATCCCAGAAGCGGCAACAGCAGCAAAGATCACAGTCGTCGCAGCGTGGGTCGCAGCGGCAGCATCAGCGACAGCGGCAGTCTCAACAGCAACCCCGACAACCACGAGCCCCCGGTAATTGTATTTTCTGCGGAGGTCTGCATTTTTCCAACACCTGCGACCAGCGGTGGGGTCGCTGCTATAGATGTGGACAGCCAGGGCACATTCAAGCTTCGTGCCCCTTTTCGGCCCCCACCACCCCCTCTTCAGCATCTGCTCCATCTTCATCACAGCAACGGTCGACGGCTCAGCGGCCATATGCTCCAGCAAGCAGACCATCTTCTTCCTACCCCACGGATTATCGCCCTCCAGCTCAGAGTGGGCGAGTGTATGCTGCGCAGGTAGAGGACTCTTCGGCAGCAGATCACGTGGTGGCAGGTATCACCCTACTTTCTGGCATTAGGACTCGTACATTATTTGATACTGGAGCATCGCATTCTTTTATTAGTAAATCATTTGCATCATTACATGGGTTAGAGGTAGGACTTTTACCACGTGCACGAGAGGTTCAGATTCCCGATCACACTTTGCACGTGGAGGAGTGTTGTTGGTCCTGCCCGATGCAAATCGAGTCCTGGATTATGCCAGTAGACCTGTTGGTCTTGAGACAGCTGAAGGACTTCGATGTGATCCTCGGAATGGACTGGCTGGCTCGGTACTTTGCGACTATTGATTGTGCCGCAAGAACCGTCACTTTTAGAGAGCCAGGCCAGGAGATGTTGGTATACCGGGGATGTCAGAGTGCTTTCTTTGCCTCTATGGTTTCGACTTCCCGAGCGAGGCAGATGATCCATCGAGGATGTGTAGCCTTTTTGGCTAGTGTTGTTGAGGGGCCTACGGCGGCGCCGGAACTCGGGGATATCCCTATTGCCCGCGAGTTTCCGGATGTTTTTCCACCTGAGCTGACTAGCATGCCGCCAGATAGGGAGATTGAGTTTGTGATTGACGTAGTTCCAGGAACTGCGCCAATCTCAAAGGCTCCTTACCGGATGGCACCGGCTGAGTTACGAGAGCTTAAGGCGCAACTCCAAGATTTAATGGATAAGGGCTTTATTAGGCCGAGTGTATCGCCTTGGGGAGCGCCGGTGCTATTCGTGAAGAAGAAAGATGGGTCACTTCGACTTTGTGTGGATTATAGGGAATTAAACAAAGTGACCATCAAGAACAAGTACCCGTTGCCGCGCATTGATGATCTTTTTGATCAGCTGCAAGGGTCTTGTGTCTTCTCTAAGATAGATCTGCAATCCGGTTACCACCAGTTGAAGGTGAAGGCCGAGGATATTCCAAAAACGGTATTTAGATCACGGTACGGGCATTATGAGTTCACAGTTATGCCTTTTGGGCTAACTAATGCCCCTGCCGCATTCATGGATTTAATGAACCGGATCTTCAAACCATACTTAGACCGATTCGTGGTAGTTTCATTGATGATATCCTGGTCTACTCCCGAAGTAATGCGGAGCATGAGGAGCACTTAAGGATCGTGCTGCAACTTCTGCGAGAGAAGAAGTTGTTTGCTAAACTGGCAAAGTGCGAATTTTGGCTTCGGGAAGTAGTTTTCTTGGGCCATGTGATTTCCGCCGCAGGTGTGGCGGTAGACCCGGCGAAAATTGAGGCAGTCCGTGATTGGCCCCGACCGACGACGGTTTCTGAGGTACGTAGCTTTATGGGTTTAGCTGGGTATTACCGTCGGTTTGTGGAAGGCTTTGCGAAGCTTTCCACACCCCTCACTCGCTTGACGCGTAAAGGAGTGAAGTTTATCTGGAGTGAGGATTGTCAGAGGAGTTTTGAGGAGCTAAAGAATAGATTGATGACCGCCCTATCCTTTCCCTCCCTGTTATGGGGAAAGGATATGTGATCTACAGCGACGCATCACACAGTGGGCTTGGTTGTGTGTTGATGCAAGAAGGGAGGGTAATTGCTTATGCATCAAGGCAACTCAAAGATTACGAGAAGAATTACCCTACCCATGACTTGGAGCTTGCTGCTGTAGTGTTTGCACTAAAGCTTTGGCGTCATTACCTATATGGAGAGCATTGTGAAATCTACACCGACCACAAGAGCCTAAAATACCTGTTCACGCAAAAGGAGCTGAATTTGAGGCAGCGTAGGTGGTTAGAGCTATTAAAGATTATGATGTAGATATTCTCTACCACCCAGGCAAAGCTAATGTGGTCGCTGACGCCTTGAGTAGGAGAGCGGTGCAAAGTTTGTCTATGATGATCACAGACCAGGCACCGCTATTAGAGGAGATGAGACGGCTCGAGATAGAAGTTGTGTCCCCTGGGGTCTCTGCTAGACTGACATCTTTAGTCGTGCAGCCCACTCTGCTGGACAGGATCAGGGAGAAACAGAGTGAGGACCCCCACTTGACCAGGATTAAAGATCAAATTCCGAGTAATCAGTCTGGGGACTTTACAGTAGATGCCTCGGGAGTACTGAGGTACAGGAACCGAGCATGTGTGCCAGCGGATGCGGAGATCCGAGAGCAGATATTGCGAGAGGCCCATTATACACCTTATACCCTACATCCTGGTGGGACTAAGATGTATAAGGACCTCAAGGCACACTTCTGGTGGAATGGTATGAAAAGGGATGTTGGGAGATTTGTGGCTCAGTGTTTAACTTGTCAGCAGGTGAAAGCTGAGCATCGAGTGCCAGCTGGCAAGTTACAGAGTCTCCCAATTCCCCAGTGGAAATGGGACCACATTACGATGGATTTCGTGGTCGGACTTCCTAGGGCACAGGGAGGAGCAGACGCTATCTGGGTAGTCGTGGATCGACTTACCAAGTCGGCGCACTTTCTGCCCATGCAGACTACGTGGCCACTTGACCGACTAGCCCAGTTATATCTGGATGAGATAGTGAGATTACATGGAGTACCAGCCTCCATTGTATCAGATAGAGACCCGAGATTTGTTTCGCATTTCTGGAAAAGTTTGCAGACAGCCTTGGGGACTGAACTCAGGTTCAGTACAGCTTTTCATCCGCAGACTGATGGGCAGTCTGAGCGGACGATACAAATCCTGGAGGACATGTTGAGGGCTTGCGTCTTGGATTTCGGCGGAGGGTGGATTCGACACTTATCTTTAGCTGAGTTCGCGTACAACAATAGCTTTCAAGCGAGCATTCAGATGGCTCCGTTTGAAGCATTGTATGGACGCAAGTGTCGATCACCACTTTATTGGAGTGACGTGGGCGAGAGGCGGACCTTGGGACCAGATGTCTTGATAGAGGCAGAAGAGAAGGTCCGAGTGATTCGAAGCATCTTCAGACCGCCCAAAGCCGACAAAGGAGTTATGCCGATGTTCGGCGACGAGACTTAGAGTTTCAGGTTGGAGATCATGTATTCCTGAAAGTCTCGCCGTCCAAAGGAATCAGGAGATTCGGCATTCGTGGGAAACTTAGCCCCCGATACATTGGACCCTTTGAGGTATTGGAGCGTATCGGGCCAGTTGCCTACCGACTTGCACTTCCTCCGAGGCTTGCTGGTGTCCATAATGTATTTCATGTCTCTACTTGAGGAAGTATGTCTTCGACCCATCGCACGTCATCGACTTCACACCGCTGAGATCAGCGAGGATTTGAGGTATGAGGAGCGCCCACTGCGAATTCTGGATCGAGAGGTGAAAGAATTGCGCAATCGGGCCATTCCCTATGTGAAAATCCAATGGAGCAATCATGACGAGCGCGAGGCTACATGGGAGCTCGAGTCGGAGATGAGGGATGCCCACCCCTACTTATTCGAGACATCGGACTGAGGATTGTTGTTTAGTCTCGTTTCGAGGACGAAACTCTTTTTAGTGGGGGAGGATGTGATGATCCGGACTCCCGCAGGAACTGTGCAACATTAAACAGTGACTGCGGGGAGCTTGTACAGTGCAACGGAGCTTGTAGAAACGAAATTGGATATTTTAAAAGACTCTGCGCGAAAATCGGAGCAAACGGAATTTCCGGGAGCTTTTTGCAAAATTTCGGATGAGAATTTGGCGAAACGGACGGCGAATCGGACTCAGCGCGCGAAAACGGTCAAAATGGTATATTCGCTTTATTTTTCGGCTTTCAGGTACTGTTCACCGGAACAGTAACCGCCGGCCGGAATTACTGTTCCGGCCGGCGGCGGCCGGCGGCGAGCGGCGGCGGGCGGCGGCGCACGGCGGCGGGCAGCGGCGCAGCGGCGGGCAGCGGCGGAGCGCGGAGGAAAGCGGCGCGGGCAGGCGCGGGCAGGCGCGGGCAGGGCTCGGGTGCGCGGTCCATGGGCCAGGCGTGCACCGGGAGCACCGAGGTTCCCTGCCACGTGGCAGCTTCTCATTGGTGGGCAGCTTCTAGAAGCCCGTGGGACGGTGACACGTGGCATGCTCCTATAGGCCGACAACCTTCCGGAAGACCCGGAGCACGGGGCAGACACACGCCCCACGTGGACACGTGGCGCCTTTCCATTGGCCCTGCACCGGCTGTTTCCTGTTCGGGCGACACGTGGCGCTTCCTGGTTGGCTCGTTTCGGTGTTTCGTGTTTGGATCTGGATTCCGTGAGGGAATATCCCTTTTGGCCCACTATATAAGAGCCCCCCACCCCCCTCTCATTCCACCTCGATTTGCGTGCCAAGGAGAGAGAATCAGAGAAAACTCTGAATACGAAAGTTGTTCCTCTCTCTCTCCTCTTTCTCTCTCTAGAATCTCAGAATTTCTGGAGTTACAGATAGTGAGATATCTGCGACGCGGCGCACTGCGACGATTTTCTTTTAGGCCCATTTCCCGTCGCAGTTCCGTCGAAAATTCACTGCGGGCTAACCAGGTGGAATTTTTGGACGATTTTTGCGGCAGCGCGACCGTAAGAGGTAGGGCTTCGATTTCCGTATTGATCATTTTGCTCCGTTTCGTACTTTTGGCACAGTTTTTAGGTCCTCTTTGACCCCCCTTTTTGCTGTGATAATTTTTGGACAGCACCGACTTCTCCGATTTTTATCTTGACGTAGGAGCGTCAGATCGAGGCGTTTTAAGAGTCGATTTTGATCTACTCTTCGCGAGGAACGCAACCGTGATTTTTCTGGGATTTTAGGAGCTCATTTTAGAGGTGAAAAATTCCTCTTTTCCCGTGCTGTCTGAAAAACAGCAAATATTGTACTTTTTAGGAGTTATTTTGACCAGCTGTGCGCTGATTTGCAGGGTTTGAGGACTGTGGACAGCCAGGAGACTACCTGGGGTGTTGTTTGAGCTGTTCGAGGTGGGCGGTTGTTGCTTACCTCATTTTTGACAAGCTCACTGGGATTACTAGAAATCCCCTAAAATATGACAATTAACTGAGAACAATTGGGACAAAGTAACAGGACAATTATGAGAACCATTGGGACTACTAACAGGACTACTAACAGGACTACTAACAGGACAACTAACAGGACAATTAATGAGAACCATTGGGACAAATTAATATGACAAATGACAAGGACCGCTGGGACAAACTCCCCTAAAATTTAATATAACCCCACAAATGATATGATGACTTATATTGGGACACTGTGATTGAGACAAAGGCTATGATCTCGCATGCAAATGACTTTTATTCAGTAAATCAATTGTTTTAAACGTTTGACACTATTTTACAACTTTTAAAAATAAAGACAGTTGCATGCATGCCCGGACATCAGGTAAGGCCACTATTCATTGCTACACTATCATATTGGGATTTGAACATGTTTCATTGTTGTCCTTTGCATTCAGATGTTGTTGCTCAAGTGTGAGCAGGGGTTTGGGATAGTGTAGCCAAGGTTGTGCTAGATTGTGGACTTGTGGGGTATTGCGGTGACCGCGGACAGTAGGCGGTTGACCAGATGTTTATCCTTGCATCAGATTGGGGTTGAGTTTGGTTTATTTATTGCATCAGTTGGGGATTGGGTTTCCTATAGTGGATGGAGTTTCCCACTTTGATCATGGTTATGATCCAGTCCTGCTATATTGAGACATGTGCTACAGAGATACTTGTGATACTGATGACAGAGATATTTTACTCGTGTGGGTCGCTCCCCTCGAGTGCCACTCCGGAGGTGTGCTTTCTCGGACCCAGCCGTGTGTGCCGGTCTGATACTTATGTTGGGATGCGAGCCGTGTGAGCCGATCCCGCGGTTTCGAGCCGTGTGTGCAGATTCCGCTGAGCAGGCAATACCAGTTGTTACTGGTGACTAGATTGGGTTTATTTGGTCAGATACTATTTCTGATGCATGCATACAGTTTTGACAGCATAATAGTGATAGTTTTCCTGTTTCAGCATCTTTTGTATCTACCACTTCCCCTTTTTGCCTCTAGTAGTCCTAGTGGGTGCGTCAGAGTTGAGGTTTTACCCACTAGGGGAGGCTGCTGGTTTATCTGGTAGTTCTCACCCCCATTATTGTTTTCTGTTTCTTTCTTCTCCTTTATTTTGCAGAGTCATCTGCAGGAGCTGCTAGGCCATCGGCAGCTGATCGAGGTAAGGGGATCGCTGAATAGATAGATCTCCTGTGAGGCTGAGGGCTATTAGACCGACTATTCTCCTTTTATTTTGGGTCTGGCTTCCGCCAGTGGGTTGTATTATTTTCAGTGAGCTGGGAGATTATTGTACATATTACAGGGGTATTTGTAGTTCCAGTCTGAGATACTATGTGGTTCTTCTATTTCAGCTCTGTATTATGCTCTTTTATTGTTAGATCACATCTGAGCAGGTTACCAGCGCTTCGTGTACGCGGAAAATTCCGTGTGCACGGCGGATCTGTAGACGAGCCCGGGTTCCGGGGCGTGACACTTCTGCTGGAACAAAACTGGTGCTCTATAGAGTGCTTTTGACGGTAGAATAAATCCTGCATCGAGGAGTTCCTTCAATTGCTTCTGCAACTCCTCGAGCTCTGGTGGGGCCATTCGGTATGACGTTTTTGCTTGCGGTTTGGCTCCTGGCTCGAGCTCGATAGCATGATCCACCTCCCGCCTAGGTGGAAGTTGCTTTGGCAATTCCTTCGGCATGGCGTCCTGGAATTCTGCCAAAACCATCGCAATCTCCGTCGAAGGGTCCTCCTCCTCAAGGCCCTCGTCGCTCACCTCGCGGATTGCTGCAAGGTAAGTCATCTCACCACGGTTCACACCCCTTCGCAACTGTAAAGAAGAGAGGGTCTGGATGTTTACCGTTTTCTCCTGGCTCGCTAGGACCATGCACGGGGTTGTCTCCTCCATGATGCTCAATGCTCCAAGGTGTGGCATCGGAACCGCCTTCGACGAAGCCAAGAAGTCCATATCCAGTATGACTTGGAAGTCGTCAATAGGTGCGGCGGTGAAGTTTGCAGTGCCCTTCCAAGGTCAAACTGCAATTGCCACGCCTTTGGCCACCCCTAGCACTGGTTGAGCTTGCGAGTTGACAGCCTTCATCTTACTTGTGTCCTTCTTGAAGGAAAGGCTTGATCGCTTGGCCTCCGCCTCCGCGAGAAAGTTATGAGTGGTTTCCGTGTCGACCAGCGCTCGTGTGGCCTTGCCGTTAAGGACCACAACGACGTACAGGAGTCCTTTGTTGAGGGATTTGGCGTTGCTTGCCACTCTCTGAACCGCATTGACGAGCCTAAGCGCGCCCATCTTGGTTGGTTCGCTGCTGCATTCACCCTGCTCGGTTTGGACAACATTTATCTATTTTTTCTTTGGACAATCTCTCGCCCAATGATTTCCGCCACAAATGTAGCACATCAGGTTTTTGGATGGCGCCGCAGGTCCTTTGTCGCGACCTCTGCGCTCCTTCGGGTCGCGGTGTTCTCCTCCACCCTTAGCATTGCTCGCTTTGGGTGTTCTGCCGTGAGACGGATCCGCCTTCTCATACTTAGGCAGCTTCTCCGCTAAGGCGATTGCGGAGCCTACGTCTTGCACGTTGCGCCCCACAAGTTCTTTGTTCGCCCATGGTTGGAGTCCGTCAAGGAAGAAGAATAGACGATCTTCTTCCGCCATGTTGGAGATGGACAACATCAACTTGGAGTACTACTTGACATACTCCTTGAGAGTCCCAACATGTTTGAGTTGTCGAAATTGCCTCCTCGCAAGATATTCGATGTGCTCGGGATAGAACTGCGCCTTTAGCTCGCGCACAAAGTCCTCCCAAGTCTTCAGTTCGCAGTGGCCCTTCTCGGCCTCTGCAGATCGCCGACGCCACCACAGCATCGCGTCGTCAGCGAGGTACATAGATGCGGCTTGGACTTTTTCCTCCTCTTCGTCTAGCCGCAGCGCCTTGATGTAGCGCTCCATGTGCCATAGAAAATTATCGATTTCCTTCTCGTCGCGCGTTCCCCTAAAAGATTGAGGCTCGGAAACACGTACCTTTGAAACATAGCCCCTGTGAGGTTCAGGATCACGCCCTACCGCCTTCTCAAGGATTGTGACCCGTGATTTGAGGTCCTCGATGTAATGTACCGAATTTTCGGCACATAAATAAATATAAATAAAGGTGGTATAAAATACTATCGTTATGAAAGTTGGGGAAGTAAGGAACATTTGGACGCGAGTTGGGCCCAAATCGGGTTAAAATTGAGAGATCTAAAAATTTATTTGAAAAGGGGGGCCCAGATTTTTAGTGGAAAATTCACAGTGTCGGAAAATTCCGAGAAAATTATGGGAGCCCCGTAAATATGTTTTAAGACCACAGAAAAAGTTTCGCTTTGATCGGATACCCAATAGTGAAAACGGGATCCGCCAACAGTGTCGAAAAATTCTGAGAAAATTTGGGGAGCTTCGTAATTATGTTTTAAGGTCACAGTAAAAATTTCGTGTTGATCGGATACCCGGATTGTGAGAACGGGGTCCGCCAGCGATTTTAGATACAGGGAGGCTTTTGGTGGCCCAGAAATGGCCCAAACTGAAAATTTAAATTTTTCTGTGATTAATTAAGCTGAAACGAAGCCGCCTGTCAAATTTGGACGGAAACGGACGAAAAATGGACAGAAAACAGGATAAAAACGGATTTTCGAAACGGCGACGGCACGCGGCTCGAGGGGTGGCTTGCTGCGCAGGCACACAGCTGGCGCCAGGTAAGTGCGCTTCCTGCGGGGCAGTGGGCGCGTGCGCCTAGTGCGCGCCCACCTATGGGGTGGACCGCCACATGGCGGTTCCCTCTTGGTGGGTGCCGTGGACCGGTCCATACGCACCCCCTCCCTTCCTTCTCCTCCTTTTCTTTTCTTCTTCTTCTTCCTTCTCCCCGCAGAACTCTCATTTCTCTTCTTCCTCTCCACCCGAGCCCGAGAGAGAGAGAGAGAGGAGAGAGAGAGAAAAAAGAGAGAGAAAGTGAGGAATTTTGTGGGGCTCGCGGGCGCGCCGTGAACCTCGTGGAGCGCGCTAGGCGTTTCCAAAAGTCGATGGGCGGCGCAACTGTACGAGGTAACGTTATTTTCACGGTATTTTTGGCACAGTTTTTATGCCTCATTTGGGTTTGGATTTGACCCCATTATCGTATTGCGTGTTAGAAATCGAGTTATACTGTGCCGTTTTGCTGCGCGGACTGTCGGAGGCATTTTGGCGCGCCTCGTTTTGCGTGCCAGTTGTGGAAGAAATGCACCGTTTTGCGTGCCGATCGTGTTATCGCGCACCGTTTTGCGTGCCGATTCTAATATTATACATCGTTTTTCGTACAGGGTTAGAAAAACGTGCACCGTTTTACGTGCAACCCTACAGTAGACCGTGCACCGTTTTGCGTGCAGATTCGAGGTACGTGCACCGTTTTGCGTGCCGGTTGATTTAACGCGCACCGTTTTGCGTGCAGACTAAAATGACGCGCACCGTTTTGCGTGCAGGTTTTTAGTGACGTGCATCGTTTTGCGTGCAGGTTTGGTGGACGTGCACCGTTTTGCGTGCAGACTCGAGAGAAGTGCATCGTTTTGCGTGCAAGCTCGAGGAGACAAGTGGAATCGCGCGGAGACCAATTGCAAGTGTCTACAAGCAATTGGGTACACTACAAGGTGGGAATTCTGCCGAAATTGGGTGACCTCTCCCCTTGCTCCTTTGCTTTTCGATTCGAAGCATGATAGTAGCCTGTTAGAGGCGTTAGGTAATTATGAATAAGATTGCATGTTTAGAGGAACACAGATGAAAAGAGCAACTGTTGGTTGCCAATAACAGATGATATATGTGCATGTGTAGAGAAATTTAGAGGAAAAGTGATATTTATGATTTATCCACAATAGGGGATAAATTTGTATGTGTAGATGGACACAGATGATAAATGCAACTGTCAGTTGCCAAAAGGAGATAATTCATTTTCATGTGCAAAAAGAACTTAGAGGATAAATATTATTTTTATGATGGATATGAAAATAATTGCATGCGTAGAAATGAGTAATTACTTGATGACTGTGATCATGTTAGGGTACAACCCTAGGAATCATGTGATATAAGGGAACAGAACTTGTTGGTAGTAAGACTAGGAGAAAACCTAGTTTAGGGGTTTGACGAGTGACATCAACTTAGGAGTTATCCTAGGAAGGATGAGTGGCATGGTCTTAGGTGATAACCTAAGGACACTGGATAGAGTGATCAACATAGAGTCAGAAAACTCTAGGGTGTATATGACATGGAACTTAGGTAAAGAGAACCTAAGGAGAACTAGTGTTCAACATAGAGTCAAGGAACTCTAGGATGAGTATGACATGGAACTTAGGTAAAGGAAACCTAAGAAAACTAGAGGTCAGCATAGAGTCATGGAACTCTAGGACAAGTATGACATGGGACTTAGGTAAAGGGAACCTAAGTTGAGCTAGAAGAGTTTAAACTCACAGACAGGAAAATAGAGTCAAGTTGACTCTAGGATTCAGTAAGGAATCAGGAGGATGGAAAAGGTGGATCAAGTGTGGAGATATGAAAGGGAAAACAGAAAAGTAGAGTCAATGTAATTCTAAGATAACAGTGGAACATGGAATTAGAGTCAGTGTAACTCTAAGTTAATAGTGGAACAGGAAATAGAGTTAAGTTAACTCTAGGATTCAATGAGGAATCAGGAAAGTGGGATAAGATCCCAAGGTTAAAAGCTGATCAAAATATAACCCTAGAAGGTCATAGGGTGTCTGGGCAAATGGATAATAACTTTAACTTCAATTTGAGTTAAAGAAATAAAAGAGAAATGTTTAAGAGTCCATGTGACTCTCTAGTTATCCTTATGGCAAGACCTAGGTAAGAGATGAAAAAGTGATTAATAAGCAACAATCAAATTGCTCAAGATAGCAAAATTGGTTAAAAGCAAGCAAAAATTGCTTAAGATAAAGAGAATAAAAAAGGATATTAATGACGCCTTCGAATTTGAGACTCGTCAAGTGGAGCAGGACTCCCTGGGCAGTGACCCGTCGGACGAGGTACTTTCGAAGGGCTAAAAGTGAAAGCAAGGAGCTAAATGCTCGAAGAAAAGAGAAAGTAAATTGCCAGTGGCAAAATGGGAGCTATAAGCTCGAATAAGAAAGAAAAGCAAGTGTTCAAAGCAAAGAGGCTAAGAACTAAAATAAAGAGAAAGAAAGAAAAAGAAAAGAAAGAAAAATTAAAGATAAAACGGGCGTACCTCCGGGGGCGAACGTACAACGGTCAGGAGTTGGACAGGGTCCCTCTCCCGGGCAGCGACCCGTATGACTGGTAGATAGAGTACTCTTGTCAGAGTTGGGCAGTGACCCTATCGGGCAGTGTCCCGTATGACAAGTCCCCCCGGCAGGACGGGGTAACACTTGCGAGTGTTATCGGCAACCTTAGAAATCTTATCTTATGGTAGCAAGACTACCGGGCTCGGGCCCGTTGGATAAGAATTTCCAGGGTTAACTTGAACTAAAGCACCAGAATCTAAAGAATAAAGAAAAATAGAGTGGCCAGGGTGGCCGGGTTAGTTGAACCCAGTATACAGCGGCATAGTGGCCGAGTTGGTGCTTAGCAGCCTAGTGTGGCTAGACAGAGTAGTGCTGGGTCGATGGTTGTACACAGATAGTGTAGTGATATATTATTGCATAGCTGCATATTGATGTTGAGGATTTTAGTTTCCTAGCACACTATTATTATTGCTTCCATTGGACCAAGTGGTGTAGGACACTTTCTCTCGGTGGTTGAACCCACTGGGAACTCGCTCGTAAGTTCTCACACCCCTTGGGTGACTCCCCCCACAGGTTCGGGAATGGATGCAGCGGTCGAGACAGATCAGATGCAGACGACAGCGAGGCATACGACAGGGGCAAGGGCCCAGCAGCATAGTGACCTAGAGGGTCTAGCAGAGGTATCCCTTTCTATATATTTCTTGAGTGAACCTTGTATGGTGAGGAATTATGTAAAGGAAATGTAATAATTTTATTTGCAAGTTCAGAATGTAAAGTGTAATAAGTTTAATTTATGGTTCACTCTGTATGCTTTCATTTCCGCTTAAACTGTTTGTTATTGAATGAAAGTTTAAATTTATAGTGATTTTTAGTACTCTGATATTGAGCTTCCGCATACACTTGTTGTGTTATTATGGATGTTACCGTTCCTTTCGGGTAGAAAAAGGTTTTACCCGATTGGCGGGTCTGTTGGCGTGCCCGAACCGTACAAATTGGCGGACTCGGGGCGTGACAGATTAGAGTGGTATCAGAGCCTAGGAATAGTCCTAGGTGTTAGCAACCTTAGGGAGACCCTAGGGATTAGCACGAGAGAGTGTGTGGATTATTGGGCGAAAGTATTTGATTGGTTATTGTTGTTCCCAAAAAGGATGTTGGGACTGATCGAGGGCGACGAGCTTTCATTCTTCGGATATTACGTTGGCGGCCGACAACGTAATGTTGGAGATGAAAAGGAGTACCCTCTTATACTTTCGCATGATTGGGTCGACGAGCCTTTTTGTCGGTATATGGACTGCGCGATGCTCAAATGGCTAAGTTTGGGCTGGTTGTTTCGTTGTGGTGTGCATAGTTGCGATGACACCACATAGGAAAACGCACCTGTTTGACTCGAGTCCCGAGAGGGCTCGGGGTCAAACGTGGTATACGAGTTGCGATAGCAGGTGACCGCACTTGTTGGAGTGGTCCAACAGTAGGTCAGACTTCTTGCCGTCGGCGGAAATTTTCCGCCGACAGGAAGACAGGTTTCGACGCCTAAGAGTGGCGTCAGCATGACAGCTGGAGCAGATAGATAGGCTCCAGTGGTGATAGCGCAGCAGTTGGGCTGCATAAATGACGCATGAGTATACGGCGTCGCCGCCTGTAGGGGCGACAGTAAAGAAATGGCAGGGCCGCCGAACTTTTGTCGGCGCAGCCAACACCTTCAGCGTAGGGTGTTTTACGCTTGTGTCAGCTAGGTTGCTGGCAAAGTGTGGTTAGCAAGGTCCAGTGAGAGACCGACTCACGAAGAAAATGGTGATCGCTATGTTGCGAGAACCAAGTAAGTATGTCCTAAGGGTTAGGGCAAGAAAGATTTATGGGCCTAGTGGCGAAAGTTCGCCCTGATGACGGTAGTGACCGTGTGGCCTATCTTTGTGGCTAAATTGCCGCATTGTGGGGTTGGTGAGACCCGGGACAGGTTTCGAGATTCGAAACCTCGCAAGTGAGCGGGAGTTTTGTGGCGCCGATTTGATGGATCGGCGTAACGGCAAGGATTGCCACCGTAGGATTCGCGTGTTAGTCACCAGAGTTGGTGGACAGTTATTTGTGGTGCCTCAACCCAGTTGGGAGAGGTGTACAGGAGTTATACGCGTGTTTAAGCAAGTTGCTTGACACTGGATTTTTACGAGTTAGCGTGGGGGCATAGGACGCCCAACTGTTGGGTGCTCATGGAGCACGAGTATCGTTTAGCCAGAGAGAGCTGATTAGGTGGCGTATTAGCCTTTGCCCAGAGAG
>CM054949.1:18843632-18846132 GCA_029168755.2 Tillandsia fasciculata
GTAAGGGAGGAATAAGTTCTTATTTCCATCTTATACCCAAACACCATTTTGGAATAGAAAAAATAGTTCTTCTTTTATAGGGCCCGTGTGGATTCGGTATAGAATCGGGAATAGGAGGATATCCCTCTTATTCTTCCAAACGCACCAGAAATAAATTGATATAGCTTGTTCCGGTACAATTAGAATAAGTGAGAATTACTGTTCTCACTCTTCCCAACCACCCTCTTACATTTTTCTTAAATACTCTCTCACGTCTACCGAGGCACCATCTCTCACCTCATTATTACATAATAAAGTTTGAGGGCAAAAAGGTAATTTATCTTAATTAAAATTTTTTTATTCTTCTTATTCTTTATTTTCATACCAAACATAAAATCTTTTTTTTCTGGAACCATACTAAATATTTTTTTACACTAGTTCCGTACTTTATACTTATCCCTGGAATAGCTAGTTCTGTTTGGTATAATTTTGGAGCAGTTTTTTCACGCTCCACCCTGGGACTAGCTTGTTCTCAAGTGGGATTGTGAAGAGATTGCGTTACGAGCGGTGAAAAAATACGATGGAAAAAGACTTCGTTTGGGATTGCGGAGAGATTGCGTTACGTGCGGTGAGAAAGTACGATGGAAAAATAATATATTTATTTTCGTATGTAATATTAAGTTTCATATATATTGTAATTGCGTTACGTGCGGTGAGAAAGTACGATGGAAAAATAATATATTTATTTTCGTATGTAATATTAAGTTTCATATATATTGTAATGTGTTAGTTATGATATATTTTTTATTTTTTTTTATGTGTTCCTATCGAAAAATAAAAAAGCATATTCTTATATATTTTTGCCCCAATAATACTTTTTCTGATAGCGATAGACGAACCTTAATACCAAACGGGCCCTAAATCTATTTTTGATTATTGTATTAATGTATTAATTAATGTAATTAATATATTTAAGTAATAAATCTTAATAAATTAATTTATTACTTATGGTTAATTAGCTCATTAAAAATTGATTATTTAATGTGTTTATCTAAAAATTAATATTTATATTGGTCAACTAATTAATATTTTGACTAATAAAATTAATTTCTTAGCTAATCAACTAACTAATTAGATAATTTACTAATTAATTAAAAAGTTAAGCTATATTTTAAATTAATTAATTTTTTTTATTATTTCTTACAATATTCATAGCTAATAAATTTATTAATTTATTAAATTATTTTTAATTAATATTTTGATGTTAATTAATTAGATACAATATTTTTAATTTAAAATTATAATTATTTTTAGTCTTATTTCCGCTATTTTAATTTAACAATCCAAATACTATTTATCTTATTTTTAGAAACAATTCAATTTTTATCCAAACAAAAATTTAATCTTATTTCTACTTATTTTTTAAACTATAACTATCCTAGAAATAGGTAATTTTTTGATTATTTCTGAATCAAACATACATAATATAGATACAATATTACTTGGATCTATATATATATATATTTATATTGGTATTTGACATCTTTAATGTTGTTTGGGCCTAGCTATAAATCTTTGTAAAAATTTGAGTAGAATTATTCGAAAAAGTATTAATAGCTTAATTATTTAAATCTCCTCGACTACTTTATCCTGTAACAAATTTAAATGTTTCAAATTAGAGTTTTTATTTGGAAAGTTCTAGATGCTTGTTCAGCTATGCACAATATGAAAGAGAAAAAAAATTGAGTGGGGAGCTTTCTAACAGAGCTATCATGTGATTTTCTTTTTCCCTTTTTTTTTTTTTTTTTTTTTTTTTTAGAGTTTAAAAAAACTTGTTCATCTATTTTAAAAGTAACACGCTTTTTTTTTTTAATCTTTTGAATCTAATTATCATCTAAAATATTATAGTCGTAGTTTAGTACTAATATATCTTATATATAAGATTATTCTAAATTATTGGGCTTAATCACACTTACCGATGTGAAACTCATGCTCTACCCACTGTATGATCCTGGTTCAGTCCAGATTCATCTCACACTTTCGATCAGTGATTGAATCTAATATTAATTATGACGCTCCACTTTCTAAAGAATTATTTATTATAGAATTATTATTACTCTAAATCTAACATGCTTAATCTTCTTAATCTCTCTATTCTAGCCACTATCTAAAATATTATAGCTGAGTTAAAAGATTTAGCTCTAATACATCTTATATATAGAACTACTAAAAATTATTGAATTGTCAAGAAAAAAAAAAAAAAAAAAAAAAAATTGTGGCAGCGGATCAGAATCTTTAAAAAAAAAAAAAAAAATCACAACCGTTGATGCTCGATATCAGACATCAAATCAGCTGATTTGCTGATAAAAATCATTTTGAAACATTTCCAAGCAAGAGATTTAGTGCATCCTGATTTGCATCTCTATTATCCAATTTGATGATCTGGAGTTTCTGAACAGGGAAAAAGATTGGAAGCCTTCACTGGATCTGCAAATTCTGGAAGCATTAAATCTCTTGTTTG
>CM054949.1:18851132-18918190 GCA_029168755.2 Tillandsia fasciculata
TGTTCTTGTTCTTCTTCTTCTTCTTCTTCTTCTTCTTGTTTGAGGTCATGATCCTTAATTGCCATTGACATTGCCGTATTGTTGGTATTACCTTCGGGCCATGCTTCGTGATCATGTGGAGAGGATGAGGTAGGAGGCGGAGGGGAGGCGGTGGCAGTCGTCGGGTTGATGATCTTTGTTGTTGTATGTTGGAATCCGGTGAGGCGCTGGACGAGGTCGCGGAAGTTGGCGGCGTCGGTGTGGATGATCTCCGGGGGGAGGACGTGCCAGATCTTGATCTTGGGTTTGCTGATCATGGGCTTGGAGATCGCGTGGGAGTCGCGGTGCACCGCCGTCGCCACCGCTGACGCCATCGGAGGAGGACGCTGCCGGCTGCCTTGCCGGTTGTTCATGTTGCTATATATAGAGAGAGAGAGAGAGAAGAATTTAGAGGGGAAGAAATTAAGGGTAGAGTAGAGGAAGAGGATGAAAATTAGAGAGAGAGAGAGAGAGAGAGAGAGAGGAGAGATCTAGAGAGAGTAGTGGGAGCAAGGAAATTAATTAAGAAGGGGAAGAAGAGTTTTATTGGAGAACAAGGGAGCTAGCTAGCTAGGAAAGCTGAAGAGCGAGAGAGAGAGAGAGAGAGAGAGAGAGAGAGAGAAGTGGAACAGGGAAACAGGGAGGAAAAGTAGGAGGGAGAGAGAGAGAGAGAGAGAGAGAGGGGGTAATGGTAGAAAGGGGAGGAATATATATATATATATAGGGATGAGTAGGGTTAGAGAGAGAGAGAGAGAAGAGAGAGAGAGAGAGAGAGCTAGGAGAGAAGGGTAATTAAGAAGAGTTTTATGGAACAAGGGAGGAAGGGTTAGAGAAGGAGAGAGAGAAAGAGAGTAGGATAGGGCTTTTTATATATATATATATATATATATATATATATATATATATATATATGGTAAATATAAGTGTACACCCCTGACGGGGTGTACATCTTACACCCCATCCATCCTAGGGTGACACACAAGTGAACAAGGGTGGTTTAAAATTTGAGAGAAAATTAGGTATATTATTTTATGTGGGGGAGGGGAAATAGTGAAGAGACATGCATGGTCTGGATGAATGAGGATTGAGGAAGTGGGGATGGAGTTTGGAGTTGGGGCTGGGGAGGGAAGTGGGATGGATTTGGAGTTGGGGTTGGGGAGGATGCATTTATATATATATATATATATATATATATATATATATATATATATATATATATATGTAGAGAAAGAGGAGAGAGAGAGAGTGTTTTCAGTTTTTTATGTTTTTAAAAGTAACCTTGGTGTTTATAAATTTTTATTTTTTAATGAAAAGATGTTTAGTTAGAATAATGTGGCCCCTTAGGTTTGGTGGTTGGTTGGTGGAATAGCATCATCTAAGAAGTAAAATTAGTCAAAAAAATTAAATCTAACGGTAAAAAATTTGCAAGCATTAATTGTTTGTTACTTTTACAAGCATATTAGCCGAACTCTCTCTCTCTCTCTCTCTCTCTCTCTCTCTCTCTCTCTCTCTATATATATATATATATATATATATATATATATATAAAATTGAGCTTTTATACTTTTAAAAGCACCAAAGTCATTGGTGCGTGTAAATTTTCGGCTCTTGGATGAAACGATAGACGGTTAGAATGATAGTCAGCCTCTAGGGTTTAGTGGGTGATTGGAAGAATAATATGATCCAAATGGTGAAATTGATTAAAGAAATAAACCAAAATAAGGTAAATTATATCAAAAAATTATGAAATTTATTTTTAAGATACTTCAAATATTTTAAATCTAGTCTAACAGAGTCGATTGTGGATTCGAAAGTCATAATATCCAAACAACTTAATAACACGAAACCTCTTTACTTCTAAAATACACACACACACATATATATATATATATATATATATATATATATATATATATATATATATGTTAAATTATAGAAAATTTCTTTATAATATACCATTTTTTCACTTTGTCCCCATGTCTTTCAAAAGCCTATTTTGCCCTCTCGTAATTACAGAATTATTTTTAGGGAGCAATATTTTGCCCTCTCGTAATTACAGAATTATTTTTAGGGGGCAACGAGGTTAACATAGTAGGTGAAATGATGATAATGCTCTTATCCATGTCCACAGAGCATGCCGCCCTCTCCGCCCTTTTCCTACTCGCCCACTCCGCTACGACGTCTTCCTCTCCTTCCCCGTCCACCGCTCCCTCTCCCTCGCCCCCTCCCCGACCGACCGCACCGACCTCTTCGACCTTATCCAGAAGGTCGACCCCGGCGACCCCTACGCCGCCGCCGCCGCCGCCGACGCCGAGGACTATACGGACGCCAAGGACTACGCGGCGAAGCCGGGGGCGACCCGACGACGCCCGGGTGGGCGTGCCCCTCCGGCGCTACCCGGCGGCGCGCTACCCAGCGGCGGCGATGGAGGCGACGCTATCGGCGGTGAAGGGGCAGGGGAGGGGATGGGGTTGAAGGGTTATTTACGGTATATCATCTAAGAAAATTGACGGTTCACTCACGGAATGCTAACGGCGGGGGGTAAATGCGCAATTCCATAATTACGAGGGGACAAAATGTAGACTTTTGAAAGACAGGGATGCAAAATAAAAAAACAGTATATTATATAAGAGTTTTCTGTAATTTAGCTATATATATATAATTGAGTTTCTATACTTTTAAAAATACTAATTAAGTCATTAGTACTTGTAGGTTTTTAGTTCTTGAATAAAACGATGTGCAGTAAGAATAATAGTGATCCCTGGGCTTAGTATGTGACTGGTAAAATAGTATAATTTAAGAGATAAAATTAATTAAATAAATAAATCTAACAATAAAAAAACTTATAAAAATTAAGTAATTAGTACTTTTATAAGCACCATAGCCGTCTCTCTCTCTCTCTCTCTCTCTCTCTCTCTCTCTCTCTCTCTCTATATATATATATATATATATATATATATATATGCAAGAAAAATTAAGGTTGAAAAGGACAGGAGAAATGTATATCTTTTGGCAATGCATGTACACTTTATATATGAAGTGCAATGCATCAAAGAAGTTGTGCATCAGGAGATTTTTTTTTTCTCTTGCGCCATTAATTAGTTGCCAATAAATGATCGATGTAGGTTGGCCTCACTTGACCCCAATTGCATGCCACTATATTTAAAGCACATATCCCTGAAATATTATGAAACCACATGTCAATTAATTGTTGTCAATTGTTATATTTGATGCTTTTTTAAAAAAATGTTAATGATTTGAAATTTTAGGATTCACATGTATTATGAATAGAAATATCAGAGAATAATGAATTACAAGAACAAAGAAAATATTTTATTTGAACTTGTAGACTAATACATATTTAGATCAATATGTTTGATAATTAGAATTTGTGAGGTATAAATATCTAGCTAATTACACTAAGATTAATTGTAACAAAAAATAATTATAACAATTTTTTACATTTTTTTAATAAAAATAAAGGATTCTAACATCATAATTACTATGAGGTTGTGGATTGAGGATTGGGGAACCTTGGTGCTATATATATATATATATATATATATATATATATATATATATATATATATATATATATATATTAATATCTCTATATTATTTCATCAAACAAGATATATGAAATTAGAACTATACTTATAAACTGACCAAGCAAATGGAATCTCTTTGCAAACACTCATTTATAGCAATATTTTCATCATGACTTATCATATCTTTTTCTAGATGCATGGGGATAAAGGTAAATTAGATTAATTGATCTTATAATGTTTTATTCATTGCAATTGTGGGTGTGAGTCACTAATCCTAAATCAAGCTATATTAATTAACTTCATTAGTTATTTTAAAACTTATCTCTATGAATAATATCATCCAAGAGTGGGTTAGAATAATTTGAATTGGCACAAAAGGATAACTATGTTTTGTCCCTCTCCATCCATAAGACCCAAACAAGACCAACCCTACCAACCATTAAGAGGTGTCACCTTAAACTTAGTTAAATCATAATAATAATAATAATAATAATAATAATAATAATATACAAATTAATTAAGATACTTTTCCACTCCATCTTTAGCCATACGATCGAAAGGGCTTATCATAGGCTATATATATTTAAATAAAAGGTAAAATTAATTTATAGAGCTAGCCCTCTAGACTATATACATGCCATTTTGAAATAAACCCCACTTCAAATGTATTTTGTTATTGCCCTTGCTTAATTTTTTTTTTTTTTCAATCCTATTATCCTTGTTCGTTAGGTTACAAATTTCGTTAAATTTATTAGCTCTATTACCCATTATTTTTTAATTATTTTAGTTTTATTTGCTAAATAATAATCAAAACACTAAAGTTGATGAATTTAATTACTAACAAATTTGATAAAGTTTTAATTTAATATAGATTAAAACAACTAAATTTGGAAAAACTAGATGGTAATTAATTAAGAGATGTTAACAATCCTAAAATATGCTATAGTTGAAGGGAATTTAAGCTCGAAAAGTATTAACCAACTATCTCAAAAACCAAGTGTTGATAGGAATGGCATACTTATCACACTTAATACTACAATAAAATTAGGCTATAGCGACACTTTTAAGTGTTTCTAAAATCTTAAAAAAGTGTCGCTGACAAAAATACCGACACTTATTGTAAGTGTTGCTATATGTGCCGTCGCTAGGGTGTATAGCGACACATTTTTGTAATGTGTTTCTATAACCTAATTTTGGATATAGATGGAACATAGATAGGACACTTATATAAAAGTGTCACAAATATGTGTCATTATAACCTAATTTTGTTGTAGTGTAAGGACACAATCATAGCGCTCGCAGGTTTCGACCTAACTTGATTTATCTGGACGTTAGGTTTATTATTGAATCTCTTATTGTTAGGTTAATTTACTGTAAATCTTAATCACACTCAACTAATTAATTAGACTCACCAAAATCTACTTAATAATTTTCTGTTCGTATTATTACAGAACAGTAAATTGAGCCTATTTTTATCAATAATAAATAGTCAATAAATATAATTAATTTGCTTATTTAATATCTTTAATATTATGTGTGACCTGTATATATCTTCTCCTACATGTTTAGGTGCCCTACCATAGCTATTTCTCTATCACATTTTTTTTTGTCCCTTTCTAATTAGTAGTTATGCTTCTTTCATCCCTTCATCAACCCCAACTATATATCCCAAGCACTCCAAATAAAAATATGGAATAAGAGGAATTAATTAATTCCATATTATATTTACTCCCAATTCCATTAATATAAACTATATATGTCTCAAAAAATATACTCTCCATCACAATATTAATATATATTCTTATGGTTTAAACAAGTAGGAACTAGCAAGCTGTCTCTTGGTGGTCCTTTATGTACTATTTAATTATTTTATTGCAACCTAGCTATATGTAATATGTACAAGTTTGCATTTCATTGTTTTCTCCCTTTATACTATTAATTATTGGAATTATATATTATTAGCCTATAGTTGGATACTTATAGGTTCTTAAAAAAAAAAATGATAACATGTTCAAGTGTCACATCTTCTATCTATCAATATATATATATATATATATATATATATATATATAGAGAGAGAGAGAGAGAGAGAGAGAGAGAGAGAGAATTTATATACTTTTAAGTATAAGCCAATTTATTTTTGTAAATTTTTTATTATTGAATTTATATTAAAATTTGTGTTATTGTAAAATCAACTAAAAAAATATAAAAAACATAAATCCTAATATAAATTCAATGATAAAAAAATCAAAAATATGAATGGGCTTGTGCTTTTAAAAATATATAAGCCCTACTCTATATATACTTTTAAAAAATACAAATTTCAATACAAATTCAATAATAAAAAATTTTCAAGCATGAATGGACTTGCGTTTTTAAAAGTATATAAGCTCTACTCACACACACACACACACTCTCTCTCTCTCTCTCTCTCTCTCTCTCTATATATATATATAATATCTTGTATGCTTTTAAAAACACGGAAGTATATGTACTCTCAAATTATTTTCGATGTTGGGATTTTCGAATGGACGATTGACTCCGTTAAACTTGATTTAAAATATTTAAAAGTCCAAAAAATTAAATTTCGAAAATTTTCGATATCATTTGCGTAATAATCAAAATGGCTCAAAATCAACAATTTTAATAGTCGTTGTAAGACGTTTGCAAGTTTAACAGTATAGAAATATTCAAATTACGTAAAATTTTAATAAATTTTTTTTTATACTATATAGAACAAGATTAATATTTTTGATCTAAAATTTTAGTATCATATTATCATATTTTATGAAATTTTTATTTTCAACCGTTAATTTTGAACCATTTCGATTACTAGATAAATGATATCGAAAAATCATAAAATTTATTTTCTAGATATTTTAAATATTCTAGATCAAGTCTAATAAAGCCGATGGTCCATTTGGAAGTCTCAATATTAAAAATAACTTAGAAACACGAAAAAATATGCACTTTTAAAAACACATTAGTTCTACTCTCTCTCTCTCTCTCTCTCTCTCTCTCTCTCTCTCTCTCTCTATATATATATATATATATATATATATATATATATATATTAATTGTAGAATATTGTCTTTTTCTCTTCTATCATTTTCTCCCTTTTACATTTATTGAGGTGGCCTCAATTTGATGCAAAATTAATTATCCACGATTAATATATATATATATATATATATATATATATATATATATATATATATATATATATATATATATATATATATATATAGAGGATATTAATTTATTAAGGATCTAAAGTTTTTTTTGAAAAAAAAAAAAGTGTTTATTTTTAATTTTATTAAGGTTACAGTAGTACGCGTATTCAAAATTAATAGCCACAAAATTAAGCAATGCATTTTAAATTTTAGAAGCAACCGTAATGGAATTTAGGACAACTCATATGAAGGCAATTAAATTTAAAGTCTCTATCATAATTAATGGAAAACACAAGAGAGATTAATAAAAATTAATTAAGAGATAATATAATAATGCAGTAGACATTTTTTAAGGTAATTAATGTGAGATACATTACCTTAAAAAGTTACAAGGCTTAATAATTAATTATTAATCTTTTAGGGAGATAGTTTATAAACCATATATATATATATATATATATATATATATAAAATTAATTATTAATCTTTTAGGGAGATAGTTTATAAACCATATATATATATATTGGGTGTTCGGCTATTGTGTTTGTATAAGCAACAAGTAATTAGTGCTTGTAAGTTTTCTACCGTTAGATCTAATATTTTAATTAATTCTATTTCTTAGATCATATTATTTCACTAACCACCCACTAAACCTAATGGACCCACCATCATCCTAACCGCACATTCCTACATCCAAAGATAAAAAACTAACAAACAAAGATAACTTAGTGCTTTTACAAGTATATGAGCTCAATTCATTAATTTGGTTATTTTCAGTATAATGGTAAAACTTTTTCCAATTAAAAATTATCTTTTTTTTGTTTTGATTAAGTAGGAGGATTAGCAGATAAACAAATTATAGATCGTAAGCGCCAACCAACTATACCTGAAATATATGCCAGCTGATAGAAAAGGCGCATCTATCGCTCCTAAGAACTCAACCTTATGGCTCACCTGCTTTGATACGATTCAATCCACATGAATGTTAGATCTATTGTCGAGTCTTTTATCGTAATTAAGTCTATTATGAATCACAACTTTATTCAATTTATTAGATACATCCAACTCAAGCTTACTAATTTTCTAAACTTATTATTAAAAAATTAAATTTATTTTAATCAAATCAATATATACATACGTTCATAATATATTCAACAAAAATACGTGAGATTTACAAAAAAAAAAGTATTTCTAACACATAGTCTATAACTTTACTTTAATCCAACCATTCAATATTTTCTAAAAAATTAGCATTCAAATTAAGGATGGCAAAAATTTGTTATTAAAATATATATAATTGGTGAGGATAAAAATTAAAATTTGTAAAAAAATAAAAAATGAATATTTAACTTAAGTCTAAATTAATTAAAGTGTGACAAAATAAAATTGGAAATTGTTGGCGCAATTAATTACCCATTGAACTTAAGTGGGGAAATTAATGGGGGTAGTTATTGGGTACGGGTAGGTGATTTAATTTGATCCGCTAACCTAAGCCGCCCACTCCCACGAGGGCGACGTTGCGCCGAGATTCGTGATCGTCCTTGCGAAACCGACCGTCCGATCATCCCACCACGAGACTCGCGCCAGTACGGGGGGCCGACGCGGGAGCGCACGAGTAGGCGCCACGTGGCGCCGCGGAGGGTGTTCCCGCGTGGAGGGCGTGGCAGGAGGTGGGTGACGTGGACGGCCGTTTCGGGAGGGGCCCACCGGGGTCAGTTGCTGACGCGCGCCTCAGCAGGAGGAGCGCGTGGGATGCCACGCACGTGACTACTTTTTATTTATATATTTTATCTAATACTAAAATATTATATGAATTTACTTTAGTACAAAAAAATTTATTAATTTTTGTAAAAACGAGCCATTTTTTTTTATTTTTATATATTCAATATGAATTTTTAAAAAATTAATCAAAATATTTTTTATTTATTTATTTATTTATTTATTTATTTTTTTGTGCGAGCTCTCCGCGTTGCTATCACACCCCACACAACGTCTTAGTCGCTGCTGCCATGGATCTCACTGGAGAGCCATTCCTCGACGCCGCTCCCGCCCCCAAGCTTACACCCACACGAATTTGATGGGCACAACGTCGCGGGCGCGGGCGCGAGTGCATGGCGGGAGCGAGCGCGGCTTCAAAGGGCATCACTCCGACAAGGTTCGGCGGCAGAGAAAAAAGATGTAGAAGATAGAAATATATAGAAATATATATATATATATATATATATATATATATATATATATATATATATATATATATATATATATATATTGAAAAGATTATTATGTATCATCGTTATTAGAAGAAAGGCTAAGAATTAGAGAACCGAGAGAAGAAGGAGAAGAAAATAAAGTTGCACTTATTTAGAAAAATTTATACTATTTGAGACAAAAATTATACTATTTGAAATTAGAATTGCACTTTTTAGATAAAAATTATATTTTTTGAACTAAAGTTACACTATTTTTTTTCCTCCTTATTTTTTTCCTCCACTTGTGTTTTTTGTACGCTCTGTCCGGAATCAACTACGCGCGCGGTGGAGGTGAAGGCGGAGGTAGAGGAGAGCGCGATAACGCCAGAGAAGAGGGCGTCGGAGGCGGAAACGGCCCCTGCCTTGCCTCTGCCCGACGAGGAATGTGTGGGCGGAGGTACAGGGAGGCGAGCAAGGATCCCGCGTCGGTAGGGGCGATGGCAAGCACCCGCCTTGCTTCTACTTAATTAAGAAAATATTATTTTTTTAATTAAATAGAATTTCGTGTGCTTCCTTGTATTGGGCATAGAGAAAGGGATAAGTATGACGAGGAGAATAATATTGTACTGTAGATGAAGTTGTAATATTTCAAAAAAAAATTATAATTTTTTAGATGAAAATTATACTTTTTGAAACAAAAATTGTACTCTTTGATATGAGAGTTATAATCTTTAGACAAAAATTATACTATTTCGGCGAAAGTTACACTATTTCTCTTCCTCCTTCTTCTCCTCCTTTTCTTCATTCCTTTCCGCTTCCTCGTGCTTCTTCTGCGCCCATCCGAAGCTAGTGACGCGCACAGTGGAGGTGGAAGAGAACGCGACGACGCTACAGAAGAGGGCGGTGAAAGTGGCCCCGCTGGGAGTGCGCTTACTCTTTGTCATCCTTATCCCATTCTCCACACCCAATACGAGAAAGCGCACGAGATTCCACTAAATTAAAAAATAGTATTTTTTTTTTTTAATTAAGTGGAGGCAAGGCGGAGGTGCTCACTTTCGCCACCACCGGCGCGCGCAGGTGCGGTGGAGGTAAGAGAGAGGATCCTCGCCCACCTCCGCACACCCCTCGTGGTGCGGAGGCAAAGCGGGCCGCCTCCGCCTCTGCCGCGCTCTTCTCCGGCACCGCCACGCTCTTCTCCACATCCATCACGCGCGTCTTCGATTTCGAATGAGCGCACATGAAATACGAGAAAGCGACGGGAAAGAAGGAGGAAGAGGATAAATAGTGCAACTTTAGTTCAAAAAATATAATTTTCTCCTAAAGAGTATAACTTTCATTTCAAATAGTATAATTTTTATTTCAAAAAGAGCAATTTTCGTCTAAAACAGTATAATATTCTTCTAAAATAGTACAAATTCATCTTCTTCTTCCTTTTTCTCTGTTTCTTTGTCTTTCTTATAGTAGTGATGATAAAGGCCCATTCTCTTTGTGTGTGTGTGTGTGTATATATATATATATATATAGAGAGAGAGAGAGAGAGAGAGAGAGAGAGAGAGAGGAGAGAAAATTAGGCAGAAATACTATCGATAGTACAAAATCATTGGTATTATCAATTTTTTAGCCCTTCAATTAAGGGATGTGCAGTTAGGATGATAGTGGTCCCCTAAGGTTTAGTGGGTGATTTGGTTGAATAGTAAAAATTTTAGAAAATTACTTTAATCCCAACCGCACATACTTTCATCTAAAGACTGAAAACTTAATGACATTAATTGTTTGGTACTATCGATAATATTTCAATCAAACTATATATATAATTGGATGCTTTTAATTTTGGGATGACCTTATTAATTAATATATTATATTTTTTATATTGTCAAACAAATTTACTGAATTTGAAGGAATTCAATAAATTTGTTATTCACCACTACATGGCATTAGTATGAGTTTTATATTTTTCATTAAAAAAAAAGAATTTTATATGTAACTAAAATGGAGTAATGTCTAAGCATATCTAATTAAGCCTCAATCTCTCAAAAAAGTTTGACTAATTAGCAAATTAATTAATTTTATTATTAAAAAAATAATTACAAAATTTTTATATTCCACTAGTTGAAATAAAATGTGCTAGCCACCAAACTTTTATATAACAACCTCAACATGCCCTTATAAGTTGTACTAAACACTACTTAAATCATGTCCTTTTTGCCCATTATTAGGGTTAACAAAGTTCTATGATTAAGTGCCTCTCAAGGCCCTATGACTTAGTTAATTTCTTTATTAGTTGAGTAGAAGCCATCAATTATTCATATTTCAATCCTTAATTCTCTCCAATATATACTCTTAATTGACACATTTTCTTTTATGTAATTTGTAATGGAATTATTTGCACAAAAAATTTGACAAATAAAGGGTTAAGTGCTAAAGAATTTGAACATTAATGAGGGGGACAAATTGATGTAGATTTTTATTATTTCTAAAGAGAGCAAAATAATGCAAACCACAATATTATTATTGTTTAGGTTTTTCCATATTTTATAAATTAAATTAAATATTGGACTTGAGTTATGTCAATGGCCTTTCTCCATCAAATAATATATAAGTCATATATAAAAATAAATTTACATGACTTTAAGTAACCAAATTGCCCTTAAACAATCACATTAGCTATTATTTAACAAGTTAATTGGGATTAAGATAATACTAAATAAACTTTAATTAAACACCCACTTGGTTTTTTATGTACATGGAGTAGGTGCAACATAATCATCTTTGCTAATATCACTATGTTGATAATTAATTAGGATTGATCAACCTTTCAAGGTGACTAAGATTTTTTGTCTATACAAGTAATTAATTAATAATGTAGAAAATGCATTAATTAATATTGGAGTTATGCCACATGCATTTATTTAATTTATAGGGCTTGTTCCTGAACAAAGATCAGTATGGGATGCAAAAAAAAAAAAAAAAAGATCATGCATGTTATCCTTGATACAATAATCAAGAACTATGAAGTGAAAAAACTATTGGTGAGATAATTAATATATATTAATCAATCTATTATTTTATATATTTTAATTAATTATTTTGGTATGGAAGGATTTTACTTATGTCAAATGATAAGAGCCCAATTGAATTATCTATTGGACTAGTTGGAGAACCTTGTAATTGAGATTATGCATAACTTATAAATGTTGAAGTAAAAATTTCTTAGAAAACTATACGTAAATTAAGTTTCTTTATTTTTTGAAAATTACACTTCAAATTTTTAATGCAATCTCTTCTTTTTATTTTTTTTTTCTACATATGATCTCCCCTTATTTCATTATCATTTTTTCTTACCTATAATTCTCTATTCACTTATCTCTTTATTCCTTTTTCAAACACGAAAATCTTAATAATAACCACTAATTAATAAAATTTTTACTTATCTTTAATGCCTAACCAGCTGAGATAAAAAAAAAATTAATTTAAACTTATCAAAAATATTAAATTACTTATCAACATATAATTCTTTTTTCTTCGTATTTCAGTTTCTTTCATTATTTTCTGTTGAGTTGTAGTTCCATTTAGTTTATAATTGTAGGATTTTATAGGGCAGCGGAAACTTACAAACTGGATAGCCAACGTATCCAGGAACCGGAATTGGATCAGCTAGCTTGTTTTACCAGCCTTCTTGGATCGTCCTTGTCTTCTTGGTAATTCTTGACTCTCCACGAATCTTCTGGTTGCAAACCGGATGCGAAGAGGGCTACCAGAGTCCTCTTCTATGTCCACACTCCAAAACCCCGGGAATGAAAGTGGAAACCCAGAGAGAACGTAGAGAGAGAATAAGGAAGAAGAAAATTCTTTTTCTTCTTATGTATCGTATATCATATCTCACTCAACGTATGAGGGAAGGGGTTCTATATATTGATTATTAGGACTCCTTAGGATATTCTCTTACTCACGTAGAGATAAACAGAATATGGTTAGGATATGGGTTAAGATATGTTTCTTAACCTATAAGAAACATATCCTCATCTTTAACCCATAAGGATAAATCCTATCATTATCCTTAACATATAAGGATGAATCCTAATCCAAATCTCATATGGATTGAGTCAACATAGAACCGGCCAATGTGGACACACCACATGGCAACAATCTCCCACTTGGCCACATTTGCCAATTTTCTCTCATATACATTCTACTCTTCATACGGGTAATGGAGCGTGCGACCAGATGAAAAAATCACAATGCAGGAGTGCTATATTAAGTCACCACCCAACTAACATAGCACATCACTGACTAAAGCGTATATGCCCCAGACGTTTCAACACACACCGGATCAAGTATCACAAATCTCCCTCCTGTAATCACAGGACTTGACCCTACAACATCTCTTGTACTCATGATTATCTCAAGTAACACAACCGAGATAACCGCCCGGGCAATGAGTCACAAGACTTTCATGGTGTGCTATCGAAACATCTTCCTCAGCCCCTCACATTAATCTGTATCGGTCCAAGCACTTTACTAGACATGCTCCGCGAGATCGTATTTTCTCATGACCCTGAGATACACGCTAAGTTAGTTACTTTGGACCTCTACTTCATAATGTAGTTCTAAGTCGAGGGCATAAAAAAGGGTTAGTGCTCACACAGTGACATAGAGGGAAGAATATATGTCACTCTACTAACTGGTCGACAATCACATACAGTATGATATGTATGCCATGGCGGAGCACCCACCCAATGGGTCGTGTCACGCTCTAAAACGCCATGCGAACCTTGGTCTAGGCACCACTAAGGCATCTAACCACTATACAACTCAGGTCATCTCTCTAACCCAAGTATTTAGGTTCGGCTGCTATACAGGCTCGATATGGAATTTTACAAAATAATTCTCATATCCAACTCCCAAGAGTCTCATCTTAAACTAATTAAGGCGACTTTCAAATCGTATCAACACTTTATTCATAACATATATGAACAAAGCAATCATATTACAACTACTAAAGTTTAATATGATTATTTAGTCTCATCCTGCTCACCACTTAGGTGCCAGGGCGATCACCCGTGTGAGTGGGCTGACCTGAGCCTGGTGACTAATGGTAATATGTGCCTACTAGTATCAATTACGCAATCATACATAAAAGAAAAACATATTTTCATTAAGAAAAGCGTAAGATACAAAAGTCTCAATAATGTCCATACATCATAACCTGCGAAGACCCAAACTCCGAACGTGGGTCAGGAACATATCCCTAGCTATCGGCTTGGTCAACGGATCAGCCACCATCCTAGTGGTGGAGATATGTCTAAGAGTGACCTCGCCTAGCCTAATCATCTCTCGAATGTAGTGAAAACGGATGTCAATGTGCTTGGTCCTGCCATGATACTTGGGGTCCTTCACATACTCCAAAGCAGCCATGCTGTCAGAGACCATCTCAACAGGCTCGTCAGCTCGAGTCACAATGTCGAGGTGCTGGAGAAATCTCCTCAGCCAAACAGCCTCCTGAACGGCTGCTGAACAAGCAACATACTCCGCCTCCATGGTAGACAAGGCAATGCAACTCTGCTTTTTACTGCACCAGGAAATTGCCCCACCTCCAAGCATAAACACATAGCCTGAAGTGGACCTGCGCTCATCTCTATCACCGCCCCAATCAGCATCACTATATCCTTTCAATCTCAAGTCCCCAGCTTGAAAGCATAGAACGAGATCACTGGTTCCCTTTAAGTATCGAAGGATTCTCTTGACCGCTTGCCAATGAGCAGGTCCTGGGTTGCTCTGGTAACGACTTACCAAGCCAACAGCGAAGCATATGTCAGGTCGAGTACACATCATAGCGTACATCAAGCTGCCAATCGCACTCGCATAAGGAACCCTACTCATTTGCTCTTTTTCTTTATCCGTTTTAGGGCACTGATCAAGACTCAAAGTGTGATTCTTTTCCACTGGAGTATCAACGGGTTTACTATGATGCATCCTAAACCGCTCCAGAACCCTTTTAATATAAGATTCTTGAGACAGACCAAGAAGTCTCCTAGAGCGATCTCTGATGACCTTAACACCGAGCACATAGCTCGCCTCACCCATATCTTTCATCTCAAAATTGAAAGATAACCACTCCTTAGTGGTATTGATCATCTCGATGTCATTCCCAGCCAATAGTATGTCGTCGACGTATAGAGAGAGAAACAAAATTCCCTTCTCCGACTTCTTGACATATACACAGTGGTCTTCCTCTATCATGGACATACCGATAGAGATGATGGCTTCATGAAACCTGAAATACCACTGTCTCGATGACTGTTTGAGACCATAAATGGACCTTTTAAGACGACATACTTTGTCTTCTTGACCTTCGAGTACAAAACCCTCAGGTTGATCCATGTAGATCTCCTCCGCTAATCCTCCATTGAGGAAAGCTGTCTTGACATCCATTTGGAACAATTCCAAATCTAGATGAGCCACTAAGGCTAAAATCACACGTATGGAGGCAAATCTCACAACGGGAGCAAATGTCTCGTTGTAATCTACCCCCTGCCTTTGATTGTAGCCCTTAGCCACGAGCCGAGCCTTATATTTATCGATTGATCCATCCACCTTGCGCTTAATTTTTAAAACCCATTTATTTCCAATAGACTTGCGCTCAGGTGGAAGGTCAACCAACTCCCATACTTGGTTCTTGCTCATGGAATCCATCTCATCTCTCATAGCAGCCATCCACTCATTACAAGCTGGTGATTGTAGCGCTTCTACATAAGAAGTAGGCTCATCATCATCGAGCGGAGTGCACATGAAAATATTCCCTTCGATCTCAAAACGTCGACGGGGAATGTTTCCACGTTCACTTCTACGCAGTTGAGGGCCTAAACTCTCGGCTTCCAAGGGTATGCTCCCACTCATAGGAGCACTCCCACTAACCGGAGGATCGCTACCACTTCCTTCAGCGACTTCGGGAAGTGATCGATCACCCTCACCAGAAGATGGGATAGCATCGTCTTGTAACTCATACAATCCGACGTCATTTCGCATTTCACCAATGCTTGGAAATTCCTTCTCTAGGAATTCCACATTACGAGACTCAATCTCGGTCATCCCACCATCTGGGTGTTCACCATACATCACATAGCCCTTCGAATTTTCAGGGTATCTGATGAACACATGCTTGCTTGCTTTAGGGCCGAGTTTTCCGAATCTATGTGAGGGGTTATGAACATATCCAGCTGAACCCCAAGGGCGTAAGTAGTGTAAACTTGGCTTTCTACCACTCCACAACTCATATGGGGTAGATGGCACTGATTTACTAGGGACTCGATTAAGAATATAGGCAGCAGTCAAAAGAGCATCTCCCCAAAAACTTATAGGAAGATGAGCATGCGCCATCATAGACCTAACCATGTCCAGTAGAGTACGATTCCTTCGCTCTGCAACACCATTTTGTTGCGGAGTACCTGGAATAGTGAGCTGTCTCATAATGCCCTTTTGCTCACAGTAAGTCTTGAACTGATCAGACAAGTACTCACGTCCTCGATCAGTGCGAAGCACTTTTACACTTCTTTCTATTTGATTCTCAGCCTCCGCTACGAAGCGCTTGAAGCAATCTAAAGCTTCAGAACGGTGAGAAATCAAATACACATAGCCATAACGGGAATAATCATCAATGAATGTGAGAAAATAGCACGCACCATGCCGGGCCCTCACATTCATTGGCCCACAAATGTCTGAGTGGATCAGTTCCAAAGGATGAGTGGCACGAGTAGCCTTACCAAAAGGCTTTCTACATGCCTTCCCAGCCAGACAAGGCTCGCACACAGATAGGTCAACTTTGGCGAGAGACCCCAAAAGGCCTACTCGAGCCAGTCTGTTCATTCTTTCTTGACCTATATGGCCTAGTCTGGTATGCCATTTAACGGATTCATCACAAAGATTAGAAGAAGAAGAAGCAAAAGCAAACGAATCATCCTCCAAATCTAACTTAAAGAAACCATTTATTAATGTACCATATCCAAATAAAGTACCATGAAAGGAAATGTCAAGGCGGTCTCTGTCAAAATGAAAAGAATAGCCTAAATGTAGCAAAGCTAAAACTGAACATAGATTACATCTTATACCGGGTGCATATAGCACATCTTGAAGAAGTAAGGTGCGGCCACCACGCAACTTGAGTTGGTACGAACCAACTCCAATAACTTCTTCCATTGAGCCATTCCCAAGGGTGACAAATTGTGTGCCAGTCGGTACTCGATGGTAATCTACAAATCCCGCTCGATCACGCACTACGTGCTTGTTTGCTCCTGTATCCACGATCCAATCGGGAAGAGAATTAGCTACTAAAGCATAAGAGCAAACAAAACAGTGTGAGAGTGGTAGGGTTACCTTTTTCGGCTCAGAACAATCCCGAGCGAAATGACCCTTCTTCTTGCAGTTATAGCATTTTAGCTTCGCAACATCTCTACTGCCAGCGCGCTTGCCTCTGCCGCGCTTTCCAATTCCACCATGAGGAATTTGATTTTTATTTTTCTTCGCTCCATTGTTGTAACGCTTTTTGCGCTTGGGTGCAATCCCACCGCGCTCCTCAGAGCGTGCAACAAGAGCGACAGAACGGTTCGCATCCAAGCGTTCTGCCTCAAGCTCGAGATGACGTGATATGTCATTAAACGTTTTAATGCCCTCACTGTGCGTCATCAGGAGCTTCATCTGGGACCATTCAGGGTCCGGCAGTGAACGAATCACTGCGAGAACCTGTTGCTCATCGGTGAGCTCATTTCCAGCAGCCTTAAGGTCCCGAATCATGGTGCTCATCACACGTAGGTGCTCAACCATTGAGTGCTTCGGGTCCTTAATGTACTGCTGAAACTTTAGATTTAGGGCACGCAGCCTCGTAACTGAAGTTTGCCCAAAAGCAATCTCAGATTTTCCCACATGTCTTTGGCAGTCTCAAATGTCTCAAACTGTCCAATGAGGTCATCCTGCATGGCACACAACATAGTATACCTAGCCGTACGATCCTCCTTGAACCATTTATCATAGACATCCTGCTCATGCTTGTGTTCTGCAGTAGAGTTATCTAGAGGCTCGGTCTTTTTGACAGAGAGAGTTTCAAGAACTCCTTGTTCATTAAGCAGGTATTGCATTTTTCTGTGCCATATGTCATAATTTTTTTCGTTTAGCTTATCACCCCTCGTGAGGTCAGCTATAACATTTCTGGAAGCCATTTCACTACATTCAAAAACAGGTTTGGACATTAGGCACATACATCAAAAAATTAACAAGATTGAAAATTATCTCCTTCACAACGGGATCGAAAATTTCGCTAGGCTCATAATCATCACCCAGTGTCGGTTCAAGAAATTTCAATCTTATTAATTTTTTTTTTTTTTTTGTAATTTTGAAACTTATTCAAAAAAAACGGAACTCATCCATTAAAAAAGAACACATCTTTTTTTTTTTTTTTTTTAAAAAAAATTAAGAACTTATCTTAGATAATTCATATCACACAGATAAAAAAAAATAAAATAAGTACTTGTGCCAAAATTTAATTTGAAAAACGTCGATGGTGTGCAAAACACATTCCTCTTACACGACCTTAATTATTACATCACATTTGCAGAAATAAAACCTACTACATTACTACAAAGATGTACATCAAAGGGGATCATATTCTAAAGGAATGCTGCACACACCGAACCCGCTTTTCTAAAAATTAAATTTTGTGAAAAAACACCGAAGGAACACAAGTACTTATATGCACAAAACATACACAACAAGCCACAAAAGCATTATAATTTACATCCACACAAGATATAAGTAGAATATACAACGCATGCATAAATAATAAAAAAAATTTCACACCACATAGGAGCATAAAAAAAAAAAAAAAAAAAAAAAAAAAAAAAAAAAAAAAAAAAAAAAAAAAAAAAAAATTGCACCACATAGGAGCATAAAAAAAAAAAAATTTCTTAAAAAAAAATTGTAGGACGCCACTTAGGCCGGGCCAGCCCCGCGCACCCAGCGCGATGGGCCGGCGCCCGCCCGCAGAGGAGGCGGGCCGGGCCGGGCCCAGCGCACCTAGCGCACGGGGCCCGCACCCGCTCGGGGCTACAGGCCGGGCCGGGCCCGTTGCCTCACGGGCACGCCCTACCATGCTGTAATTTTATTATTATTTTTTAATAATGCACACAGTATGAAAAAGAAAAAATATATATATACAACGAATGTAAAAAAAAATTTACAGCATAAAAAAAATTATTTACAACGGATGTAAATAAATAAATAAAAATTTCGTGATCAAAAGAATATAAACTAAAACTAATTTAGTTTTCCTTTTTTTTTTTTTTATCTTTTTTAAAATAAATATTTACAGCATATGTAAATAATAAAAAAAAGGTCATTTACAACATATGTAAATAAAAAAAATATTTCATGATCAATATAAAAGAATAAAAAATTAAAACTAATTTAATTTTCTATCTTCATCTTTTATTTATTTATTTTAATTCGATTTCACATAGAAAAAGAATCTAAAAAAAAATTTGTAGAACTAATCTACGAAAAATATGATCAACGAAACACTTTTTTTTTTTTTTTTTTTTTTTTAATCAAGCAAACACAGGCATGATCTTTTAGGCGAAAACAAGCAACCTTGCTCTGATACCAATTGTAGGATTTTATAGGGCAGCGGAAACTTACAAACTGGATAGCCAACGTATCCAGGAACCGGAATTGGATCAGCTAGCTTGTTTTACCAGCCTTCTTGGATCGTCCTTGTCTTCTTGGTAATTCTTGACTCTCCACGAATCTTCTGGTTGCCAAACCGGATGCGAAGAGGGCTACCAGAGTCCTCTTCTATGTCCACACTCCAAAACCCCGGGAATGAAAGTGGAAACCCAGAGAGAACGTAGAGAGAGAATAAGGAAGAAGAAAATTCTTTTTCTTCTTATGTATCGTATATCATATCTCACTCAACGTATGAGGGAAGGGGTTCTATATATTGATTATTAGGACTCCTTAGGATATTCTTTTACTCACGTAGAGATAAACAGAATATGGTTAGGATATGGGTTAAGATATGTTTCTTAACCTATAAGAAACATATCCTCATCTTTAACCCATAAGGATAAATCCTATCATTATCCTTAACATATAAGGATGAATCCTAATCCAAATCTCATATGGATTGAGTCAACATAGAACCGGCCAATGTGGACACACCACATGGCAACAATAATATATTTAGATTATTTAATTCTCCACACACACACACACACACACACACACACACACACATATATATATATATATATATATATATATATATATATATATATAGGTTATATATTTTTAAAAATACAAGTTCATTAATATTTGTGAATTTTTTACCATTATATTTATATTAGAATTTGTATTTTTTGCTTTATCTTTTTTTCTCTTTAGTTGACTTTATAAAAATACAAATCCAATGATAAAAAATTCACAAGTATGAATGGACTTGTACTTTTAAATATATATATATATATATATATATTTCTTAAATATTCTATTCCATCAAACACTCACTTAATTTAAGGGGCCCACTATATCCTAATCACACATCTTTTTGTTTAAGACCTAAAAGCTTACAAGCACAAATGACTTCAAACTTTTACAAATATAAAAGCTCAATTATATATATATATATATATATATATATATATATATATATAGATAGAGAGGAGAGAGAGAGAGAGAGAGAGAGAGAAGAGAGAGAGAGAGAGAGAGAGAGTAAAAAGTAATCCTTTTTTCAAAAAAAGGAAAAGAAAATTGTCCTAATTCTATGTAGTTTTGGCTATGTTTGATATATATATATATTGGACCATGACTCTGTTTTATGCCCAAAAGATTTATTTTGTAACTAGACAAATAATTGGCATTAAAAAGGCTAAACTTGGCATGCATTTTTGGTCAATATTTGAGTTTTTATCTTTGGAATTAATATTTATCAATGGAGAATTAATGTACAAGGATAAGTACAGCTAATGGTAACTATTCTACTTGAGTTAATTAATTAGGCTTGAATATTTTTAAAAGAACAAAAACCAAATTGCCAAACCGAATCGATTGAAATTTATTGTTTCGGTTTAGTTTTATATATAATTCTGTTTGGTTAGGTTCTAAATTTAAAAACTAAAAAAACTAAATTAACCAAAACATTAGTATTTTAATATATATTGGTCTTAAATTTGGAAATAATTTATATTTAGCTTAAATAATAATTAAATAATTAAAGATGTTAACTATTATTACATATTTTTATATTAATAATTTTAATATAAACTTAATCATGATTATATCTTATTTTTAGTAGTTTAAAAAGATTTATGCTAAACAAAAGTAATTTATTAAAATCAAATAAACCCGAATTAATTTAGTTTGGCTATAATTTTTTAATATTTTTTTTAATAATTTATTAGCTAGAGATGTGAGAATGTTGAATGTAAAAGAAAATAATAATAATAATTTTTTTTTCTCAAACTTTAATTTGTAGGAACTTTCATAATTATTATAATTAAGTCATGTAACCTAAATTAATTAATTAAATATTAATGTGCATACACTAACGTAGAGATGATGTAGTAGTATTGTGATTCATGATGCACCAATAATTAAAATGTCACATTATTTTTATATTAACAATATATTAAAATTCAGTCAACTAAATTAGATTGTGGGGCTTGATAGTAATAATTTTAAAAGTTTATATTAAAATTAGATTGGCGCACAAAACAATAGCATATTTTTTGGAGTATAGTTTAACTATACTTCAAAAAATATAGTAAAATAATAATCCACTCTAATCAAAAAAAAATATTCCACCATTCCTTACCTCCCTCATCTTGACAAATTTTAAACTTTATATTTCAAAAATTTAAATTTAAAATTTTTAATTTTAAAACTAAGATTTAAATTTTAATTTTAAAAATTTTAAATTTCAAATTTAAAATTCAAATTTTCAAATGTTCAAATAACAGAAAATTTAGTAATTGTTCTGAGCAACAGAAAATTTAAAAAAGTGTGTGCATTTAGTAATTGTTCTAAGTAACAAAAAATTTAGTTTATACAGAATTCCTATTCCTCTCTCTTATTTGTTTCTGCACATAGTCGTAGAGGACGAAGGTCCGGATTAGCAAACAGAGAGTAAGATGTGCGTATCTTCGAGCAGAAAGGCGAGCGCGTGGGACATGGAAGCTCTAGTGATAGCAGTGTGCCCTGTGATAAAATGGGCTTTGATCTAATTAACAATCATCCATGGGCTCAAATATAAGTCCTCATTTGGTGATCATTTATTGGGCTGGTGTTGGGCCATATTTGTTGATCTCAGCCCAAGTCAACTCATCAACACTCGCTCATCCAGCTATAATAAAAGATCCAAGCATACGAAGGAGTTGGGACGAAAGCATATATAGAGAGGTATGGTCCTCTGGTGTTTTCTGCGGTGAAAACACAGAGATCGTCAATGGTGGATCCATTGTTACCTCCCTAAGGTATCCAATAAGAAATGGTCTTCTGCCTTTTATTTGGCATGAGGATCCGCTTTGGGGCCACAGTTGAATCCAAAGTAGGATCAACAAACAGTGGATGGTTTTTTTTATTGAATCGTTGACGCTAATCATTAATTTCAAAAGGTTTTATTTAAAACGTAAAGAGATAACGCCCACGAGTTTCGACTGTGAGTCAGCTCAATCAGCCTCGTGCCATTTCAAACATGACTCACCCGAAGCTAACCTTTTATCATTTTGAACGTGACTCAGCTCAACTTGGCCTTCTGTCATAGAGCATAATGCTGACCTTTTAAGCCAATATTTCTCTCACCAAAAAAAGAGAAAAAAAAAATATATTTGGGCTTTAGTTGACTTTACAAGCACAAGGCTAATTATATTTGTAAATTTTTTATTATTGAATTTGTATTAGGATTTGTATTTGTACCTTTTATTTCTCTCTTATTATTTGGCTTTACAAAAATACAAATTCCAATACATATTCAATGATAAAAAATTCAATATATTGCCAAAATTCCGGTTCAGGGTCGAACCGTTTGATCCGGTTCGCTCGACCAAACCCGTGTCCTCGATCGACGCGAACCGCCGATTCTTTTTCTCATCGGCGACTTTTCAAGCCGATCTTTTCCACGCGCGTAATGAAAAGTCTCCGAACCCGCCGCTTAAATCGGCGCCATCAGACACCGTCCGATTCCGATCAAACGGTCGCGGTGCACTCTGTGCCTCGCTTTCGTGGATCACCCTCCACCGTTACTTTTAGATCCAACGGTTAGTTTTCTCCAAATATCGCGGAGTACGACTCTCACGATAAGGGGAGCATTTTGGGAACACCCTTTTTTTTTTTTTTTTTTTTTTTTTTTAATAAAGGAACTTTCCCGACAGGGGCACTCTCCAGGGGCATTATTGTAAGGAAAATGTGTAAAGAGCCCCTGCACTATGTGATTTTGCTACTAAGTCCCTCTTCTCTAACTGTTTTTAATACATATTTTTAAAGAATACCAACCAACGAATTCGTTATCATCTATTTATATTTAATAATGGAGTTTTTAAATCAGCGATCGATGGCGCGGTTGAATTTGATCTACGTGACGAGAAGTATTTAGAAATTAATTTTTAAATATTTTTTATATTATTAATTCAATGATCAAATTATTACAAAATTTATAATTTTAATTATAAATATAAATTTTTTACTAATTTAATAGTGTAAAAAAATTTAACTTAATTAAATTTTAATTAAAAAATTATTTAAACTATTCAAAATAAAAATTATACACTAGATTTATATTGCACGACTTTTATCATTATTTTTTAAAAATATTTAACGACAGAGATAAATAAAATTTTAAACATAAAAGTGGCCTTTTTGTGAAAAGTAGGGGATTAAAAATATCAAACTGAAGAATTAGAGGATTGATGAGCGAAATTGGGATAGTACAGGGGCTTCGCATACAATTTCACACCAACAAATTGCAACAAAAACCCCACTCCATTTCCAAATAGTTTTTGGGTTCTCCTCTTCCTCCCTCGTCCACTCCATTTTTTTCCCCATCGATTTCCTCTGGATTTTCCCTTTTTTTAAGGTATTTTTGCATCAATTTTGCTCCCTGTTTCGATTATAGCATCATATGTTTCTCTTGATTCAGAGCTTTTAGTTTTTTTTTCCCATTTTTTTTTAACTCCTTGCAAAACCCTAATCCGTGATTCGTTTTGGCGTTTTTGCTCTTTGTTTTTGATGATTAGTGTTAATCATCATGTGAGCTTTTTTTGTGATTTTTTTTGCAGGTTTGTAGGTCAAAGTGCGAAACATGGCGTTTTTCCGAAGTGTCGCCGCGCTATCGAAGCTCCGATCTCGCCTCGTAAGTGATTCTGATGCGTGATCTTGATGTTGTTTGTATTATTTGCTGTTTTACTTTTGATTGCTCGGATCTGGATCATCTTGCAAATTTGTGCTAATTTTGAGCTAAATTTTTAGTAATTTTACTAATTTTAACAACACTTTATTAAGTCTAAAACATTTCGATTCGAGTTATTTCTATAATCGAATTTACAATGATTTAAATTTAATTGTTCTGAAACCTTTTTCAGCTGATGGAGCTATAGATTTTGTTAAATTTAAGGGCTAATTGCTAATGGAACAGTTAATTTTAATGAACACTCAATTTAATTTAGAAAAATAACTCAAATTTGAAGCAAATAAAAGTTAAAGCTGCTATTTAAAAATGGGCTATAGTCGATGATGTTTCCGTACATTTTAACCTATTTCATATAGTTAGAGGAGGCAATTTGAGTTTTTTTCACTACTATGCTATGTGTTCTTAATTCGTGGTGATTTTAAATGTGGATTCCAGGCTCAGCAATCCACCACATTGGGATCGGTCCGATGGTTGCAATTGCAGAGCTCTTCTGATCTTGTGAGCTATAATATAATATGCTCCTCTATTGCATTTCACTCAATTTTTATTTTTTTTTTATTAATTTCTCTCCTTGTTTTAGTTGGGGTATCATGAATCTTTAATTGTCGTTGCCGAATAGCTCTTTTCTTCTAAATCTTTATTGTTCCTTGAATTGTCACGCTTTCCGTTTGACCAGCCTGAAGTGGGAAACCATGCCCACTAATCTACTTTGTTTCATTATAAAATTCAGTGGTCTTCCTCTTGTGATACGTGGGGGAAGTTAGTTGTTTGGGCAGCCGATCATCCACTTGTGAATTCCAGTTTTTATATTTGCAATTTATTTTTGGTTTCCTTCCTACTATCTGGGAATTATTATTATTATTTTTTTACTTCAAAAGATCTGTTCTTTTTTTTTTTCTGCCCCCTATCATGGTGTTGATTTCTTTTTCTCCTTATATAATGTACTCATACAATTATTTGCTGAAGGCTTAGGATATGTATTTATATGCAGGATCTACGTTCCCAGTTGAAAGATCTGATTCCCGAACAACAGGTTTGCTGCTTCCTCCAAGTAGATTTATCTAGATTTATGATTTTTTTTTTTGTCCCTTTTCCAATATTATGTTGTTGAAATGACTATGAAGACTCGGCAATGCAAAAAGAATGCAACTTTAAAAGTCAAAACAAACAAATGATTTTAGAACCAAAACCCAAGAATTTTATTTGAAAATCTGTTACAACTCTGTTATTAATTAAGAACTGATCTTAAGTAGTCAACTAAGTAAGCCTACTATTGAGTCCTATATTTTCCAATTTTGGTAGATTTTGTGGCATAAGTTGCAACTGTATGCTCCTGCCGGCATATAGTTTAGTCAAGTAATTTTTTTTAGATTTAGCTGAATTTTCTATCTTTTTTTTTTTTCTTTTTTTTTTTTTTTGATTTTTGATGACCTCTCATTGCCGTCCATATCTTGATTGATTATGTACAAGAGTTTGAATTTTAATCATATATCTTTCAATTAATTTGGTTGATTGAGGAGAATAAAGAGAGAGATGACTCGCTGAAAAGTAAAGTTGTTTCAATAAATGATGTCTTGCGTGGCATTCAAACTAAATAGAAGAGACTACAGGCTGGGCCATATATGAATCTTATCGATTAAGTATCTTCAGCCCAATGCTAGTCTCAATTCCTTATGCTAATGATACGGCAAATTTAGAAGTGTAAAACAGAGTGGGAGGTATTATCTGGCAAGAGTTTGGTGATGTAGAAATTTGATATTGTTCCTGAAAATCGAGTTTTCTGGGAGCAGCATCATCAGTCCCTTGTACTATGTTTACTAATTATATATAACTATGTATGCACCTTTAAATTTGATATAGGCAATCTATAAGCTCAAGAATTGCCTGATATGGTTGATGCTAATGAACCAGGTTAACTTTGTCATATATTTGCGTGAAATTTGAAATTTGATTTTGATATTACAGATAAAGGAACAGACATATTAGATAAATCTGCACGATTGGAAATAGAAATGAGGTTTGTGGGTTGTTGGGAATTGATCCGAAAGGAAAAGTGAAGCTCCAGAACTTAGGCTAAGTATTAAATATAACACACAAACAAATTATGCTTCAACAAGACTGATTCATGGTGCAAAAAAACATGCTGTCTGACTTGTGACCATATACTACTGCACTGCAGTACATAGATAGAATATGGTGTACTTAAATTACTGTAATGACTCTCTGGTGAAAACTGATCGCCAAAAATGTAAATGCAAGATGATACAATAAATAGATTTGTACCATATAGGTTTTTCCATATTGTCACTTGATTTTTACTGGCTAACTTACATTAACTGTTACAGGAACGCTTGAAGAAACTGAAATCAGAACATGGAAAAATTCAACTTGGAAACATTACTGTTGATATGGTATGCATTTATCGATACATTAAAAGTTTGATTATCATCTATTAGCTGTCCTGAATAATCAATTTTCTTCACAAGCACGTATATACCCGTATAATTGTAGGCATTCATCCTAAGTTCTTGTTTTAACAGGTTATTGGTGGAATGAGAGGAATGACTGGATTGCTGTGGGAGACATCATTACTTGATCCAGATGAGGTGCATTTTCCAGTCAGACCTCATATATTTGTAGCGAAGTGTCAATATGAACTATTGCTGGCATATTTTTTCACATAATTACTTTGTCTTTGATCAATTTATCCTGTCCTCAAATCATAAGATAATAATGGAGAAATTCATAAACTAATGCAATTTAATTATTTTATGATTTGTAGGGTATTCGCTTTAGAGGGCTGTCAATTCCTGAATGCCAGAAGCTATTGCCATCTGCAGTCGAGGGAGGGGAGCCGTTGCCTGAGGGTCTCCTTTGGCTTCTTTTCACCGGAAAGGTATTCCGTTAACTTTTTTTTGTTGGATTTTTTTTTTTTTAATTACCTGCTTGTTTGATAGTTGAGAATGAGAAGACAGTTATTATGGACATACTATTTTATACAGTTTATATTTGTGTTATGAGATAACTAATTACATTGATTACACATCTTGGATTATCTTGGTTTTATTGCTTTCTTGGTGACCTTCTGTATGTTTATCTTTTGTTCATTACACGATTAATACCTGACGTACAGTACTAACTGTTGTCAGACTATTTGAGAGAACAAAACCTGTTAACTCCATCTAAACAAGTTACCGGTATGTCTTGTGGGTGTTAGTAAATGGTTTGCAATGGAAAATAACATGTATATAGAAAGGGTGACTGAATATTCACTAACGAAAAATCTGATTGGAGGATGCGGCATCTGTTTTACTGTGTGCCTCGTCATTTTCTTATTAAGGCAACCTACTTTTGCTGCCTTTATTTGCTTCAATGGGTTTTGTTTATCTAAAGGTTCTCTGTTAATTTTTTTTTTTTTTTGCACAGCAAATGTTTTGGCTAATTGCTTTTATTTGTGCTAGGTGCCAAGCAAAGAGCAAACTGATGCACTCTCCAAGGAATTGTGTAGTCGTTCTAAAGTTCCAGGTTTTTTCTATTGCCCAGCTTCATTGATATCTCATAGTTCGGATAAGTAACTTTATCGATGCAATGGGTTGGAAATTATAGAATATTTCTATAATCATTGATTTCTCGTAATTTAATTAGAATGATAGTTTACATTTTTTCGAAAATTCATAACTGGATTAAGGGATTTTCATCAAAGAAATTTTAAAAATAAACCCTGTATTGCAAAAGGTGGCCACTGTTGAAAAAACACGAAAAATCAGTGGATTTTTTGTGCAAAAACCCCTAATTAAAAAGAAATAAATTTTCTTTTCTTTTGAAAACTTTTTTAGGACATTAGCTGGATGTGTCTGACTTGTCTTTTGGATTTTGGTATCTCTACAACATATATAGTCCAAGAAACAATCATAAATATACATTTCATTATATAAAGTTGATATTCTCTAGAAACTAGCAAGTTTTGTGGATAAGCATGTTACCCTTCCATTCTTCCCTTCAACTCTAGCAAGATTTGCGGATTATCTTGATTTTGGATATCTACACAGATCATGTGTTCAAGGCAATCGATGCGCTTCCTGTAGCTGCTCATCCAATGACTCAATTTGCTACTGGAGTTATGGCACTTCAGGTATATCAAGGCCCATGACAATGTTTTGGTTGATCCATTAAGCTTCTCATTGCAAATTATTTGCTCTCAAAAATATTTCTATATAACAATCTCTTGCTGTCTTTTTCCGTGCCTTTGATTTTTGCATGCCCTCTTAGGGAATCTCCATTTGTCTTTCTTTTCTAAGCTCAACTATATGCACATAATAGTTTTTTTTTACTATTCCGTAGTCTTATTGCAGATTTTTTTTTTTTTTTTTTGGCAGTTCATAAGATAGTCCAAATTTATGAATATAGCAAATTAATTTATATGCTGACGGGCCATGTACTGCGACTTAGTCTTAGTTGTATGCTACAGCATTATGCTTGATGTATGTTCTTGTCACCATCTTATGTCAGGTGGAAAGTGAATTTCAAAAGGCATATGATAAAGGAATACCAAAAGCAAAGTAATTGTCATGATCTCTCTCTCTCTCTCTCTCTCATCATATAATTGAAAAGCTTATATGATGAATTTGTATGGCTTTGATCATTGTTCCTATAGGTTTTGGGAGCCTACTTACGATGATTGTATGAATTTAGTTGCTCGGCTTCCAGTCGTGGCTTCTTATGTTTATCGCAGGTAGTGTGCATTCTTTATGGCTGCATTCATTTCAGCAACTTTTAACAAGACACTTGTGGTCCTATGTACATAAATATTTTGCACCTTACCATCATATAATCTGGCATATTTCAGTAAACTATGTTGATATTTACTCCATTGGGTATGCTACAATTTTAGTGTTGTGATGTTTTTCTTTTTTATGCTTTTAAGGATTTACAAGGATGGGAAAGTTATACCTGCTGATGATTCTCTTGATTATGGTGCAAATTTTTCACACATGCTTGGATTTGATGATCCAAAAATGCTGGAGTTAATGAGACTTTATGTAACAATACACAGGTTACCTTTCTGTCATTGCTTCTAGAATTTTCCCACCTGTATTAATTGGCTTGAATTTAGATTGGAATGACATTGACTTTTCACATGTCATGCAGTGATCATGAAGGTGGTAATGTTAGCGCACATACAGGTCATCTGGTAAGAGATGGAACGCTAAATCATCTAGTTGTTCTATTTGTATCTTGATCACTTCTTAGTATTGTCTTCTAAAAAGTGGTTGCGAGTAGTATATAGTTCAAAATTGTCCTTAAGTACATTAATGTTCTCTAGCAGTTTACACAAGTCCCTGACTTTTAAATTTGCGTCACTCTAATTTTCATATTTAAAGATTTATCTTAAACTACCCTTAGAATCAAGATGAATTCATTATATTCAACTTTCAGGTTGCTAGTGCTCTCTCAGATCCTTATCTTTCTTTTGCGGCGGCACTTAATGGTTTGGCAGGCCCACTTCATGGCCTAGCTAATCAGGTATTCCCAACCTGTTGTGCTAATTTTCTCCTAGTTTATTTCCTGTTAGTCATCATTTTGTGGTTACTCTTTGAATTGACTATTCCCGCTGTTTCACTAATTACAATATTGCTGTCACAGGAAGTTCTTCTATGGATCAAATCTGTGGTAGAGGAGTGTGGAGAAAACATAACAACCGAGCAGTTGAAGGACTATGTCTGGAAGACTTTAAATAGCGGCAAGGTACCTTATTTGTTTCTCTCAAATATTACTAATACCACCCCATGCATACAAGGGCTTGGTTATCTTTTGAAGCAGTGCATAGTATGCAGTAAAGATTGTGAAACCATTTTGTTCTTTTGTCTTGGTTTAGTTATGTTCTTCTTACTTTTTGACATAAAGTTGGCTTTGAAGCTTGGATTGAACTCGCAAGATTATGTTCAGAGGATTTTAAAATTTTAAATAAGGGCAAACTAATGTATTTGATAATTTTGATTTCTTAAAATATATGTATGCTAACTCATGCATCCAATGGCTTGATTTTCTTTTAAAGTTGTCCAAACTGCACTGGCTTTAGCCAGCGAAACCATTTTATTTTTCTTTTTCTAAGGAGAAATTTCCATGTTGAAGCATGACGGTTTTTTGTCAGCTTTCTTTTATCTTGGTTCAGTTACATTCTATTTATTTAATCATAAAATTGGCTTTGGAACTTGAATTGAACTTGTAGGAGCTATCCTATTGTGTTTCTTATATTTTCCTTTTCAGTACATGCTAATTTGGAAGCACTAAAACTATTGAAACCACTCTTAGGTTGTTCCTGGATTTGGTCATGGAGTTCTACGGAAAACAGATCCGCGGTATACATGCCAGAGAGAGTTTGCTTTAAAGCATTTACCTGATGACCCACTTTTCCAGCTGGTTAGTGCTGTAACAATCCCATTTCTTTCTTTGGGTCAGCATCGATCTTGAATTGTTTATTTTCTTCTTTTTTGTAGTCTTTTGTAACATTTTGTACGATTGTCCTTTTATAGGTCTCGAAGTTATATGAAGTTGTTCCCCCCATACTTACTGAGCTAGGCAAGGTAAGTAAAATGTCGAAGTTTTCTTCATCAACACAAATTTAGATTTTACTTCTTGTTGAAATGTACCTGAACTGTTAGTTTTTCAGCAGCATGTGTGTTCCATCTTTTTTTTTTTCCTATGGGAGGATTTCTTATTCTGAAGTCCCATGTCAATTTGATCTTACTGGGTGGAGCAGAAGACGCGATCTGTTAACTTTGTTATGACATAATGCACTCTAGAATTTATTGTACATCGAAAGATGCATGAAGAAAGATGTTGATTGCATTGCTTTCAAGGTCCCTGGTATTAATCGTTGTGGCTGCGAGTAAAGTATGAAAAAGTAACTGAATGCTGCTATACGCCCAATAACGAATAATGCAATTATTGTCCCTTCCAAAGTTTCAATGATGAAAAATTGCTCAATAACCTGTATTTGCTTTTCTTAAGGTCAACAAATTGCTCAATCGGAGTAATGACTGTACTTCCTAACACTTGCAGGTCAAGAACCCATGGCCCAATGTTGATGCTCATAGCGGAGTTCTATTGAACTATTTTGGCTTGACTGAAGCTAGGTAAGTCTTCCTCTCCCTAGTGTCAAAACTCACATTAAAGATGCCGCTATAATAAAAGATACAATTTATGCATTGCCTTCTCCCTGTTACCGAAAGCTACTTCAGTTGTTACGCAACTCGGTCGAACAATATCTGAATTTATAATATTTTCTATGGCTATCGGATTGCCTTTGAATTGTACAAATCATGAGATAACTCGGTCGAAATTTTCACTCTGCAGGTATTTCACCGTCCTGTTTGGCGTCTCGAGAAGCATAGGAATTGGATCTCAGGTTCTTATTCTTTACTCTCTCGTCTTCTTGCTTCATCGGAATAGGATCTCGAGTCCCTAGTTTGCTGTGGAATTAATTTACAATTTGGCCCCTATACTTTTATGGAGATGCCAATGTGGTTCTCGGGTTCTTTTTGATGCCGATGGCTAGTTGAAAATTTTCATCTCATTGAAGTAGATGCGTTTCTAGCATCGCGAAGTTGGTGCATGCGCGACCAAACTGTAAAGCTTAAAGAAAATTTAAGTAAATTCTTAACAGTCTGGTGATATGCTTGACGGGTAGAAAAAAAAGAAAGAGTTCGGTGATCAAATTTGCTAACATCATCCTCTCGATGAACCCGTGCTATGTAAGTTCTTTCTAAACAATTTGTAATGATGCAGCTTGTGTGGGATCGCGCCCTCGGTCTGCCGCTCGAAAGACCAAAGAGCGTGACGATGGATTGGCTCGAAAGCTACTGCAGTAATGTAGCTTGATTCGAAAATGCCGTGATCAAGTCGAGAGAGTTTGCACAAAAACGATGTCTCATAACAGAAATAAGAGAACTAGAAGCACTTCTTGGCCTCAATTTTCTTTTACCTTTTTTGCCTTTCTTCTCTTTTTGGCGGCGGCGGCGGTAATAACTGGAGCAGGACGCTCCGATCGATCAGGTAGATAGATATTCTTGTCGAAAATCTCTTTGTTTGTTATTACATCGATCTATGTACCGCGATTAATGATCAGTAATTTTCGCCTGTTCTTTTGTACTTAAATTCCGGAATTTGGAACAAGAGTTGGTGTCTCTGCTGCAGCTTTTTGTACTTAACATATTTACTGTTCGTGGTAACACATTTTCTCTTGTGTGTTTTCTAGTGTTTTTCAAATTGGGGTTTTTAGATTGTTTACATATTTACTTTTTGTATTTTTTTTGAAAATAATCTAAAAATTAATCCAACTCAGTAGAATTTTTGACCGAATTTGATAGAGTTATATTTTTTCCAAACTCTCTTAAGCAGTAAATTGGCCGCATCATTTCTGCTTCATTTTCATCTTCTACCATGAATAGATCAAAGTTGCATCCCTTTTCTATATTTTAGGAGCTGGTGTATATATAGGGTGTACATGTACACCCTATAGAGCTATGCATGTACACCCCATTTAGGGTGTACATTCTACACCTAGCCCATCGTAGAATAGGTATTTATTCACTCGTCATTTCGAAATGACGAGTAAAATTTATCTCAATCTAGAATGAGTGGGGTGTAAGATGTACATCTCAAATAAGGTGTACACTTAGTTTTTTTCGTGTATATATATATATATATATATATATATATATATATATATATATATATATATATATATATATATATAGAGGATTAAAAATATATAGGAGATGGATAAATTAAGTTTCTTATAGATTTATGGTGCATATATTATCAATTTTCATATATATGATCAGGCGTGGCTAATGTTAAAAAAAATCAAAAGTTTGGGGTCTTTAATGTCGAACTTAATTAATAAGTGTTTGAGAACCAAATTTAAAATACTAATCGAACCAATTTAAAATACTACAAGAATTCGATAAGCTTTAATTTGAATTCATATAGGGGAAAAACAGAAAAACAGAATAATAATAATAATAATAATAATAATAATAATAATAAAAGCATCACTAAAATAGCAAAATCCTGTTCCCGATTGAGTTTTTGGAGAAATGCGATTCCTCTGAGCCGAGTCGCCGATTATATAGTTATATTTAAATTTGTTATATCAAATTTGTTTAAATTTAGAAATATATTACAATTAATTCTAATTGTATTACAAAAGTCGTTAAATTTTAAAAATTTGATATACATTAGGCCTATTTAGTATTTGTGAATGAATTATTTTTTCGTATATCCTTCTTTTGTTCTTATACTACTTCATCTTAACACACGATTTTTAACTATCTACGTCAAAATTTATCATTACTACTTCATCTTAACACACGACTTTTAACGATGTGCGTCAAAATTTATGAATGATAAGACAAAAACTATGAAATTTGGGCCCAAAAATGATTCTGAATTGCAAATCTATGCAGGCTAATATGGACACTTTTGTTTTGCAGCTATAGTCATTTTATTGAAGCTTCACCAAATCGATCGTATCCAATGAGCCTTAGATTCTTTGTACCAAGAGATCGAGACCACAATTAAATCTTAGCCTGATCCAATTTTTCGATACATCCTATAATGCCAAAGAATGCGAGCATTGCTATTGCTAGATCTACAACCCAAAATGGATTAATTAATTGTAACCCTACAATTAATTAACCACCCCTTTTCTATCTCCCTATATATATATATATATGTCTTATTAAGTTAGTAAATCCTAAAATCCTTAGATAATTAATTAATTGTAGTATTTCTCAATGCGAAAAATTAATGGCCTCTATCACATTCACTTCCAATTGAACCCACACACACACACACACCCACACAAAAAGAAAACTAAAGGTGTTTAAAAGAACACACGATTTCACATGGTTAAAACCTTTCTAATGGATATATAACAACCCTATATTAAGATAAATCAAAAGCTTAAAGCCCTTATATCAATCATTACATTATATATATATATATATATAGAGAGAGAGAGAGAGAGAGAGAGAGAGAGAGAGAGAGAGAGAGATCAATATTATACATACACTCTATATGTTGGTATAAATCTTATACTTAGTTTCTTTATGACATATATATTAACTCACTTAATTATCTTATCTTATCATTTTTTTGTCTCTTTTTTAATCAAAACTGCAAAGAGATCGATAGATATCAACTTTTGAATCTAAGAGTATAATTAAGATATACACCACTATAACATTTATATAAAACAAACGTTCACATTGATCATGCACCACGATCGACCCTCATGATCGATCATAGAGCTCATCACCACTACTAGTACTGATCCCTACTCTTTGCTTAGTTCTTTCCCATTGTTCTTCTTCTCCGGCGCCTTCTTCATCTCCTCCAACTTGTTCAACGACGATTTCGTTTTCGTCGATCCACCGACCCTAACTCTTTTGAACTGCGGCGCCTTGATCGGCGCCAAACTCTTCTGCCTCCGCGTCTTGCTGTGCGAGCTCATGTGCCCTCCGAATGCTTGCGCATTCGGAAACTCCACCCCGCAGATGCCGCACCGAAATATTCGAACGTCGTCGGAGCCCTGCCGGACCTGCCCCGACAGGTAGGCGTTGATCGCCTCCCAGTTTGGCCCCATCGGGTCGCCGCTAGGGTTTAGGTAGCTTAGGTTTTGTAAATCATAGATGCTTCGAACATCCATGCACAACATTTGGTTCATCTGCTTCATTTGGTTCAATCCAAAATAACCCATCAATGGTGAAGGTTGTTGTTGAGGAGGAGTATAGAGGTTCTCCATCGAAGGCGGCGGAGGCGGCGGCGTAAAAGTTAAGTTGCATGGGGGAGGAAGGAGTAGTATCGGAGTGGGCGCGAACGCGAGGGGATCGAATAATATTGGCGGAGTGAGCGCAGTGTTGTGGTCGAAGGCGGGAGGTGGCGGTATTGGTGGCGATAAGTTGCTCGGTGGGACGTCGTCGACGGTAAACGGTTGTTCGACTATGTCGTCGGAGAAAGAAGTTTCTTTAGGGCTGTTTTGGTTAAAGAGAAGCTCTAGTTGGTGGCTAAGATCATCCATGGAGACAAAGAGAGAGAGAGAGAGAGAGAGAGAGAGATATGGGTATAGTGTGGAATATATATATATATATATATATATATATATATATATATAGATGGTCATGTAATATTACTGTGGATGAGGCAATGCAATTGCATTCAATGAAGTCCACAGAGGAATTAAGTGGACACAAGGAATATTATCGGGGGTTGTAATTATAACCTGAAGATTCTTAACGATATTTGTAGTATATATATATATATATATATATATATATATATATATATATATATATATATATATATATAGGGCAATTTTCTATATATTCCTAAATTTTTTTTCTGTTTTCAGATTTACCATTCTTAGAAGGCTAATATTAAAACTGCTATTCTTACGTTCCAACTTCTTTCCAAAATACCCATGAAGTTAAACTCTATTAGTGTACCGTTTGGAGCTGCCGTTATCTGTGTGAAATTATCATTTTGTCCTTTCAAATATACCATAAACCCTAAACTCTAAAACCCTAAAAAATTCTAAACCCTAAACCCTAAAACCCTAAACACTAAACCCTAAATCCAGGCAAAATAGGTATATCTGATAGTTTTCAACTCCGATTATTATTTAACTCTAGTTTAACCCTAGTTAACTTAACAAAGGAAAACGGTAGCGATATTTTTAATAACGGTGGAACGTATGAAGGGTATATTGGAAAGAAAAAAAATAAGAGGGATAAATCAGATATTTTTTCAGATTTCAGGGGTATACAGGCAATTATTCCTATATATATATATACAGAGTGTGCACACTATGTAGCTTAAAGTGGTGTGCATGGCTCCAAATTAACTAGGTGTGTAGTTTTAATTAAAAACCACAGATAAATCGTGGTTTTAAGCACAAAAACTATTCAACTTATTACATGATGTGTTTAATTTGAAGCTCCTTTATATATCTTTTTGTGACACATAAAATAAAAAATGTGAATTTGTTATATTTCTTTGAAACTTGGAAATGCCAAATATGAATATAATTAAATTTGGTGACTATTTGGTTTCTTGAAGATTAATTTGCTCTTTAGCTTACTCGATCTTTGATAAAATTTTGTTGGTATAGAAACTCTTTTGTGTTGTCTAATTCTAGTGTATTCATGTATAAATATTTACATATCAATATTAAAGGAACTTCTCAGCTCTTGCACAATTGCATGCATGCTAAAATGGCACCCAATGTTTTGACATTAAGGCACATATTCATGGTTGATACAACACTAACTAGTGGGGTACCATGCACCTAATTATTTCCGCGAATATTACATATATCTTCACTGATATTGTGTGATATATTGGAAATGTACATCAACTTAGTCTAAGATGAAATTAGGCTCATCTCTCCAAAAATATCTAGTAATTAATATTTCCTATATGGTGTTTGTTTAATTTAGAGGATCCTTACTTGATCTACTATGGAGTCCCCAAATCTAGTGGATTTTCAGTGTATTTTTTGGCCCCTTACTTTCTAGGAAGGTGTTTAATTGTTTTGTCGTAACGCTACGCCTTTAATTTGATTTTGCGGTGAGCAAAGGGAATAAGCTAGGTAATTAATAACTTGTTTGGGGACGTCCTTTAGTTTGAAATTTGTGATTCAAATTTTGGGTATTTATTGTGAAGTTATATGAAATAAATATTGTACTTTAAAAACTTAAGCGGTTAGAAAACTCTGTTTATATATTTTATATTCAACACTTCCTCTCATTCGAGACTTTTTAATAGACCGAAAATATAAACTTAATTAATGAGAGAAAATTAATTAAATAACACTAACTCAGAACCTCCTATTTTGATACTATATGAAATTATACGAAACAGCCGTTCTCTATAAATTCTATGCAAAATTATATGAAGTTGTTATATATATAGATGTTTCAAAAGAATAAGCCTTCAAAGCTAGCTAGCTATTTCCTTAAATTGGGGATATTGGTAAATTTAACTGTATTCATTAATTAGTACTAATAGCTATATACTTGCTTCTTTTGTAGGCAGAACTATAGAAATCCTTGAATACGTAACGTGATATATATATATATATATATATATATATATATATATATATATATATATATATATATATATATATATATAGCTGATTGAATTGTTAATTTTATTGAAATTTCCATAACTCAAATAAGAAAAAAAAAAAAGAAGCAATAGTCGAGAGAATATCAATATTAAAACAAGTTCAAGAATCTATTTCAGAATTAATAACATGTAGTTGAGGGTACATTCATATATATATATATATATATATATATACATTATTACCTAAAGTTAATTCCTCTTCATGTTCTAGATCTATCCCTATTGTTTACAATGAGATATACCACCATCTTTACACTAATATCGATGTGAATATCGTATAGATACATTAAATATCAAGTTTGGTCAAAACTAATTGTGTTTAAGTCATAACACTTCAAACATTGACAATGTTATCAACTTCAGTTGCATCGAAGGATGAGAATATATATATGCTAATAAATTTTCTATTTCTTGATTATAAAACCAAAAAGGATACTAAATTTAACAATATCTACACAATCATCATTTAAAATGAGAGTCAAAATAACTTAAATATATAACTCAACATTTTAGACTCGGTTTGAGATTGCAGGCAAAGTATATATGTTAACCATAATCCAAGTAAATATACTAGTAATCCTTTTGATGATTATTAGTACGAAAAATGTAAGAACATTTTTATTGCATAGGCTAAGATGAACGAAATTAAGCAACTGACTTTTTTTTTTCTCTATAAATGTTGCGGTTTCCACTTCTCTCTTCATAACAATGTAAGCAATCACTTATTGTAAACATAACATATTCATGCAGAAAATTAACTAACACACACAAAAATGGAAATTATAGCAAGGAAGCAAAGGTTTCCTCCTTTAAGATTTAAATGAAGACATAAATTAACTAGATAGAGTGATTACCAACTTAGTTTAAACTCACTCTTCATGGATTTATTACTGATCATGATCAGCTCCTACGTTTAATGCCGCTTTTCTTACTCAAGATCACTTTTTGATGGCTCAACATCGTCGATAAGGTACTTCAACTCTTCTTCTTCTTCTTCTTCGTCGATAGTGTCTTCTTTCTTCACCTCTTGAGGTACATCAAATTCTTCCAAGTCGTCATTCGCCCTGGTAGAGAAACTTGATTGCTGTTGATCATCAGGGCCTATAGGGCTTTGATGGACCGGTCGCGCCCTCTTTGGCCGAACCCAATTTTCGTCGATTCCGAACTGCGCTTTTCTCGCTTTGCTATGAGAGCTCATAGGGCCACCATAGGCTTGAGCAGTAGGAAACTCTATGTGGCATATGCTGCACTTGTACATTTGAGTGGGCACTTGTTTTGTGTGCACCGCTCCGTTCAAATAAGCCCGTGGAGGAACATCCAAAGCGATATTCGCATGGTTTGCGAAAGAATAGTAGTTTTGGTTAGGATTAATGGGTGTGTTTAAAGGTTGATAGTGATGCATGTAGGGTGGTTGAATTCCTGGGGTGAAAGGCGGATTCGGAGAAATGTGATCTAAGTACGACAACCACCGTTGGATAGGGCAATTGTGATAAATCTCACAATGGATGCAAAAGTTGTTACAATTTGGAAAAAGTGTTGATGAGGGTCCTTGGTTTCTTGTGAGGTTAGTAATGTTTGTCGATCTTACATTGATAGGCGAAGATGGAAGGGATGGGGTTGGCATGAAAACAAACCGATTGTCGGAGCGCATGGAGTCGAATGACCTCATTACTTGAGTTGACGATTGATCGATCACGTTGAACCGTGCAACTGGACTGATGAGAGGGGCGGTGTATGTGTACCGATTGATGACGGTAGGCAAGGGAGAGACGATCGGAGTTGTGTTGATTGATTGAAGATAAGAAGAGGTAAGAAGAATCTCTTGAGTGGTTAGTGGTGGTCTCGCGGAGTGATGAGAAACATCCGATGCGCTTGTGTCGCCTTCGAGGGAATCTATGCTATTGTTCTCCATTAGAGAGTGAGAGAGAGCGAGAGGGAGATATCGAGAGTAGGACGGGGTCAGTGAGTATGAGATATTGGAGGATTTGAATATATGAGGGGTATATATTTTGAAATTTTCGAATTCGCTAGAGCCAGAGTGACAGACAAGCAAAGAGGAAAACGTATCTGGCATAAATTTACTACGAAAATAGTTCATTGGCTTCGGGGACACCTAGCAATACTAGTGTGCACGCGGGGGCGCATACGAGCACGTCTTATCGACCGTTCATAACTCTCGTATTCGATTGCTTTGGTGCTTGAATGGTACCAAATTAGTTCACATAAAAGCGGTGGCGGATTGCATACACCTCGTGTATGTCGAATTATGCGAGAGGAACAATTTCTTGCCATATTTGCAGTGAATACGAAATTCCATCTTTTGTCGGTTTCCGATAAAATGTCGCTCGCTACACTGAACTTGACTTGATTTAGTTTTGAATTTATTTTCTTTACAAGTGTAAGATTTAATGTTAGAACAAAATGGGGACACCTCTTAATGTATTGAATTCGTCGTCGGGAAAATTTTCAAAATATGTAGTAGAAGGCTTTATAGCAGTGCTAAATTTGAAATTTTCTTTTGTAGTTTCTGTGTGTAATGTAGAGATAATGGTTTTTACAATTGAAATTCAAGGAAAATGCTAATGCTTCTCATTTATTTACTTTTGTGAACATGTTAGGAACTCACTTTGGGATTTACTGGTCAAGGGAGATATAAAAGGGAAACTCTTTGCATGATCAAGTGCTAATACAAGTTGCTAACTCAAGTGCCATCGATCTCATGATCATGTCATTAATTTGTCGGAAGGTTTTTATTACAACGCACATCGATCGATCGATTGACTACATCTGTGAGCCAATTTAAGCATATGTTTCATGACAAGTAGTACTAACAAAATGATCCTTTAACTTTGCCCTTTTTCTTAACTAATTAGAATTGTATTTTGATCATATATATATATGAGCAAATTTGTTGATCTATCTAAATAATATAGTAATAAAATTAATTACACAACATTTTTGACATACATTTTGGTGTACATGTTCTTAGTTGTTTCTGTTTGGTGTATAAATCTATCTTAATAATATAATCATTTTCAGATAGCTTATATATATGGCGCAAGCATACGTTTTTCTCTTTATATAATAATGTAGCTCTAAGTGGTATCATTTTAAGCTAGTTATTTTTTTTTAAAAAAATTTCAAGTACTAGAGCATTGTAGGAATTCTTCTGAATTTGGCAAATCCATAATAAAATTTTCACATAATGGATTTTCAGATATATACATCCACCAGTGAGAAATTTTTTAATCTCCCTACAATAAAGGCAACTTAACAAAACACATCATTACTTCATTTTTCTTCTAAAAAGACATAAGCACATATGCTCCTGTGCGTTTAAAAGCACCAGCTCAAAACTCTCTCTCTCTCTCTCTCTCTCTCTCTCTCTCTCTCTCTCTCTCTCTCTCTCTCTCTCTCTATATATATATATATATATATTTCATAGGACAACAACTACCTTTAGTACATGTTGGTTCTAAAATGCTTGAGTTGATCATTTACAAACCACTTGCACAAAAATAAACACATTATTCCTACAATTGATCATGGCATTAATTCTCAACTAAGATTGAATTCACCAATAATTTGTGTGTAATTAAACCAAGCTAATGATTAAAATTAGAATTAGTTGCACCTTTATATATATAGCTCTTAAACTTCTAACCAAAATTTCCTTTGGTCCTAGAATTTCGAATGTTAATATTTGAGGCACCAAACTTTTGAAATTGTTTCGTTTAGCCCTTGCTCTCATTTACAATGTTATTGTTGTCTCCACCTTGTCGCATTAATTCGCGCACCACACATCTATATATTGTCCCTCCATCGCATCTCATATTTCCATCAGTTTTACCTGTTGGTTTAAGCTCTTTTCTCAACTTAAAATTGGATGATTGGATTGAACATATGAGATCGATCGATAGGGTACTAATGGATTTGTGGTGCATGCACATGAGACATACAAATATACCAACACACCAGGTAGAGGTTACATAATCAATCAATATGTTGGCGCAAGGATATACCGAAATACGACGTATATGCAATAAGTTTAATTTCTTCTTCTAAGGAACGAAATGACCAAACTGAAACTCGAATAGAAATTTAGCAACTAGCAATGCAATTTAGTCATTAAAAATGCATCACTTATTGTATAAAAGTAAACATGGACTAGGGTTGGCAATTCAGCGCGCTGTTCGCGAACCAATTTGTGTTCAGCTCGAAATGAGATTGACATCGATCGACCATTCATTTTAATAAACTAGACGAACACGAGAGATTAGCTCGCTCCTGTTCGACTCGATATAGCAGGATCTAAAGAGTGAAATTAGTCGAAAAAAAGATCTAAATGGTGGAATTAGTCAAAAGAATAGATCTAACAGTGAAAAACTTCTCTAATTCTGTCGGATTCATTGGGGAATTATATATATATATATATAGTCCGGCTGGAATACTATCGATAGTATCAAGTAATTAGTGCTATCAAGTTTTCAGCAGTTGGATGAAAGGATGTGCGGTTGGGATTATAGTGGTCCCCTAAAATTTTTACTATTCAACCAACCACCACTAAACCCTAGGGGACAACTATCGTCGTAACAGCACATTTCTTAATCCAATAGCTAAAAAATTGATAGCACAAATGACTTAGTACTATCAATAGTATTCCAGCCTAATTTTATATATATATATATATATATATATATATATATATATATATATATATATATAAGTTTAATTAGTATGCTATCGATAATACTTAGTACTACTAAATTTTTCGCCGTTAGATCTATCCCGTTAGATCTATCCCTTTGATATATATATATATATATATATATATATATATATATATATATATATATATATATATATATATATATATATATATATATATTCAGAAATAATAAGATTAATTGAAAGTATTTCCTGAAAGAATATATAATCATAAGTTTCCTAATTCTGAATATAATCTTATTATTTCTGAATATATATATATATATATATATATATATATATATATATATATATATATATATATATATATATATATATATATATATATATATATTCTCATATTTGTGTTGCATGCATCTTCACAAACTCACACCACCATATCTTATTAGAGAAAATGATATAGATATTACCAAATACAATCTAATCTAAATAAAAAATACTATGAATTTTGAAACATTAACTTAATCTAAAGTTAATTGATTGTACACATTATATTGTCCTTTGGATCTCACAATAAATTGTGGGCTTCAAGCAATTAATTATTATCTCTATATATAATATTGATTTTTTAAAAAAAATATTATTGTTGTCACCTTATTACAAAGTAAGAGATACAGTTCATTAAGCCAATCTTTAAAGCACTGAACCAAGTCCAACTTGTATATGTAGCCACTAAACCTTAGTGATACCAACAAAAGATATAGTCACCTTATATACATATAATTATATAACTTTTTTATATGATTTTTAATTCCATATAAATTTCTATTGTATGATCAACTCTTATTGCACAATCCCCTCCTACACAATTTGATCTCACTTCTTAGTCATCTTCATTTCCATTGCAACATAAATGAGCTACCATCGGGGCTCGAACCCGAACACCGATTCGGAGCTCAGGCTCGGACCGAACCAAGCTCAAACCCATGCATGCTCGCTTTGTTCAAAGTCATTTAATAGTTTGCAAGCATTAGGAGGCCACCAAACTGCACACAGGAAGGAGATGGAGGAGATAAGGAGGAAACATGGGGCCATGGTTGAGGCTCAAGGCCTATCCCTCAGGCCGTCTACAGCCGTCGATCGCGGAAAGAAGGGGGGAGATCAATCCAAATCGGTCGCTTCTGAGTCGTCGACGCGGAGAAAGGATGGCCATGTACAACAAAAGGAAGGATCAAGTGGTGCTGATGATGATTTAGAGTTGAAATTGGGAAGTGGTGGGAACATTGATCTCACTTTGAGGTTGTGAAAGAAGCCCTTGCATGTAGTGATCAATCAATGTTGTTCATTTCCTAAAATCAAAAAAAAATCAAAAGTGTTGTTAATTAGGGATTGGTTTCAATAATTCATATATATATATAGGCTAAATTACAGAAAACCCCCCTATCATATCCCGCTTTTCCACTTTACCTCCCTGTCATTTAAAAGTCGACAATCTGCCCCCTCGTAATTTCAGAAATGTCTTTAGGGGGGTACGCCGTTAACAGAAATGGTAAATTGACGAAAATGCCCTCCTATTTTTTTTCTTTTCTTTTCCAAAGTTTTTTTTTTTTTTTTTTTTTTTTTATTCCGAAGTCATGTTTTTTTTTTTTTTTTTTTTTTAAGGAATATTTCCAAGGGTATTTTGGGTATAAGAAATTATATTTTTAAAAAAACTGACGGTCAACTGACGGCGGGGGGGGTTATTGTACAATTCGATAATTACGAGGGGGCAGATTGTCGACTTTTAAATGACAGGGGGGTAAAGTGGAAAAGCGGGATATGATAGGGGGGTTTTCTGTAATTTAGCCATATATATATATAGTTGAGCTGGAATGCTATTAATATCAAACGGGTTACGTTGCCATCTATTTGTTTTCGATGATGGAATTTTTAAGTTGTTTTCAATATTGAAACTTCCGAATCGATAAACGATTCTGTTAGGCTTGACCGAGAATATTTAAAGTACAGAAAATAAATTTCATATATATATAGTTGAGTTGGAATGCTATTAATATCAAAGGGGCTTCGTTGCCATCTATTTATTTTCGATGATGGGACTTTCAAATTGACGATCAACACCGTTAAATAGGATTTAGATCATTTAAACTATTTGAAAATTAAATATAATTTGTGTGCTTTTAGAAGTACGAAGACCTCTGTGCTATCAAGTTGTTTTCAATATTGGAATTTCCGAATCGATGATCGATTCTGTTAGGCTTGATCGAGAATATTTGAAGTATAGAAAATAAATTTCAAATTGTGATGATATGACATTAAAATTTTAAATTAAAGATATTGATGCTATTTTATATAGTATAAAAAATTTTCTATCAAAATTTTACGTGATTTAAATATTTCTATGCGGTTAAACTTGCAAATAGTTTACCACGACCATTAAAATTATAAATTTTGAACCCCTACGATTTGGTACTATCGATACTATTCCACCCTAATATATATATATATCATAGTTTTGATTTAATGTTGGGGCCTACATTTATATTTATATTTATATTTATGTATATATATATAATTGTTGTCATACATAAATATAAAGGTCCCATGGTCTAGTGGTCAGGACATTGGACTCTGAATCCAGTAACCCGAGTTCAAATCTCGGTGGGACCTTAATTGTCATTTTTGACTGAGACTCTAAATGAATAATTTTTTTAAAAAAAGTTTTCAAAAAAAGAAGAAAAAAAATAAAAACAAACCCACTTTCACTACTTATCAGCCTTAATTATTGTTATTATTTTTGCATCTAAATTCTAAATATAGATATTTTTAAATCATTTTATTCAAGTAGCAGGTAATCATTTGATGAGGTTTTGCTTAGAAGCTACGATATTTTATTACCATTCATCATGAGGATAATTTTTAAGAAAAAAAAAAGAAGTGAAATTGTATTAAACTTACCAAAACTTTGGTATATTTTGATTTAACTATTAAACCTTTTAATTCAAATAAATTTAAAAAATTAATTTCATACAACTCTCTATAAATATATCTAATATCAATATATCCTATAAAATTTAATTTTTTTATATTTATTAATTCAAAAATTCTAAATTATTTATATATATTTTTCTGATTCGTTACTGTTAACTTACTAAACAAAATATAATTAAAATATTAATTTTATCCTTATAAATATATTTTTTCAAAAAATAAATTTACCTTACTCATTAATCAAAATTAAATATTTAATCTATAATTAACTATATTTTTCTGAACATATATAAATAACTTGTTTTTTTTTTAAATAATAAATATAAAAAATTAAATTTTATAAAAATATAGAGAGCTTAACGAAATTAACTCATTAAAAAATGACTCGAATCAAATAAATTTAAAAATTATACAGTATTTATAATAATTCAAAATAATCTTTCTAAACAAATTATGCCTTGAAATTAAAAGACAAATCTGAATTAAAAAAAAAAAAAAGTGCTTTCTCGGGCCGCACAAATTATCTTTCTTTTTTTCAAAAAAATATATATATATTCTTTGGATCTTTTTTACTGCACGAAATAAATGATACAATATCATGTGAAGTGTTGAGTGGGTCACTGTAATTAAAATAAATCTTGGTGTACCCTTTATTATACTTGATGTGCCCATTTAATTTACCCCGTACACCTCTTTCCTCTGGTACTCTTCTTTTCTATATATATATATATATATATATATATATATATATATATATATATATATATATATATATATATATATATAAACAATACTATTCATATATTTTAAAAAAATATATGATATACATTTTATTCATCTGATTATAATTATGCCTTACTTAACTTACTTAACTGCTGAATTCAGTTATAAAATTTTTCTGTAACAATTTGGCATATTAAACTAGCACTGAAACTTAACACCATAAATAAGTTGCTTGTTTTACATATCACAATTTGCAGATTATAAATAATTCATTTAATTTATATAAAATAAAATTGTGAAGAACTTATCTGAACTATAAATTATTTTGATCCTGCCATCCAGCCTTTCAAAATTTTAAGCTGGTTTCTATAGGCCATGTCCAGGGACTATGACACAATTTAATTGAACTCCATAAACCCTAGAAAATATTAGATACTAGATTGAGAGACAGAAATTGAAGAATATATATATATTTATAAAGAAAGTGCTTTTAAAGAAAGCAGTAGTACCCAACAATCCCAATAAAGATAAAGGGAGGTATAGAGAGAGAGAGAGAGAGAGAGAGAGAGAGAGTCCCTTCACCTGTATTTTGTTTGTATCTTTCTAGCCCTTTCTTTTTGACTGGTGAAAGGAAATAGCCCCATTGCAGAGAGACTAAACAAGTGCTCTTTCCCTCCCAAGTCCAAAAACAGATGGGCTTTCTCCTCCTCAAGAGAAGCAGCAGAAGCAGCAGCAGCTTCTTCCTCCTATTCTTCCTTTGTTGGGTAGCAGAAGAAGAGAAGCAGAAGCAGGAATTAGTAATACAAGAGACAGCTTAGAGGAGTGGAGAATAGCTACAGCAACCTACACAAAAGAAACACAAAGCCCCTCTCTTATTGGTACCTGCTTTTTTTGTCCTATTTATAAACTTGGTTATGTTCCAGTGACATTACTAATGCTTTAAATTTTGATTCCCATGTTTCCTTATATATAGGAATAATAAACTTTATAACAAAACTTAAGTATCCATCGGCTTATCGTATCCACCACACCGTATCATATCGTGTCAATAAAATATCAGTATAGTTCTGCCCCATTCCTTTTTTCTTTAAATTACTAAATATTTTTTTTTTAAAAAAAATCAAAATATTTAATAAAAATACATAATAAATAAAAAAAAAAAATTACTAAAGAAAATAAATATTTCATGTCATTATGTGTCGGCACCAGCATTCTTCGGCACGGCCCGATACGTACTGTGCCTGTAAGTTTTCGGCACAATCCCGTTCCACGACACTTAAATTCTTACTTTATAGTGAGATTTAAGTTTCTTGCTTTAATGCATTTCCTTAGAAGCCGTTTAAAACCATGTTTGAAACCATGGTTGAGTAGAGTTCTCAAATCAGAGTTTCTGCTTTTATGCTAGAAATCATGTTGGAGAACTAAACGCTTTTCACAAGAGCTTTTAGAAAAGCAACAAAGATCAGATGATTTACTTACCTAAGGTTCTGTTCTGTCGATTGCATGCGTGATCATTCAAAGCTGAGGTTATTTACCGAACTAGTGGTGCTTGTTAAGGTGGTGCATGTGGATTTGGAGACCTGGAAAGATCAATCTATGGCGTGAACACTGCTGGACTGAGTAGTGAATTATTCGGAAAGGGTAGTACCTGCGGCGGATGCTTCGAGCTGCGGTGCGTGAATCACATCCGCTGGTGCTTATCGGGAAGCCCTTCTGTCGTTGTGACCGCCACGGACTTCTGCGCTCCCAACTACGGCCTCCCTGGTGATTATGGAGGGTGGTGCAACTTCCCCAGGGCGCACTTTGAGATGTCGGAAGCCGCATTTGTTCAGATTGCAAAGGGAAGAGCCGATATCGTACCTGTTCAGTACAGGAGGTAAAGCTTTCGGTGCAGCATTCAAATAGCAATCTTTAGTGTTAAATTCCACCGTGAGAGCTGGAATTTCTTTTCTCCTCAAAAGCCGAATGCTCTGTCTGAATGTGTCTGCATTTTTCGTACAAATAAAATGATGAAACAGCAATTGTCCTTAGTACTATCTGTTCTTCTGAATTCAAAAATTCAAGACAACAATTCATTTGTTTCTTCCTTTCAATCCATGCATCTAATCAGTTGAGGAACTAAAAGGATCGAGTAATGAATTTAGTGGACTCACACGCAGGGTAAAATGCGAAAGAAACGGAGGGATGAGGTTCACAGTGACGGGGAGCTCCTACTTCCACCAAGTCCTGATCACGAACGTGGGCTCAGACGGAGCGATCACGGACGTTAAAGTGAAAGGGCCGAGAACAGGGTGGATACCTATGGGGAGGAACTGGGGGCAGAATTGGCAATGCAATGCCGATCTCTGGGGCCAGCCGCTGTCCTTCGAAGTGACCAGCAACGGCAGAAGCACTATTACTTCTTACAATGTCGCCCCCTCGAATTGGCAGTTCGGGCAAACCTTCGAAGGAAAGCAGTTCCTGCAATAGACAGACGCAGAGAGAGCTTATTCTATATCTGACATGAATAAGCAAGTCAGATAGATAAAGAAAATTTTATGAAGATTCGATTAAAGAGGTTACAAATGTAATGTGAGAGACAGCTTAACAGCACGGAGAATTATTTGTATTCTAGCACATGTATAACAATGACTATTAATGAAGAAAAATGGAGCTCCTCTATAGTTCAAAATATCAAAAGATTGGATTAGCCTGCAAAGAAGCCTGTTGTGCCAATAATTTAGCACACTAACCTCCAATAAATCCGTAATTAATGAAAGATTAAAACTCTTTTGATATGCTATTATGTGTAACTATTGATTTATTGCCTGTTATTAACAAAAAAAAAAAAAAAAAAAAACCTTCGATTCCACCAGATCTTCAAGGGTAGAGGAAGAGGCCTCAAACTACTCAAAACTGGTTGTGTATTTTTTTTTTTTTTTTTTTCATTTGATTAGTTAACTCTCTAATCCTATGTGTAGTCATCTTCAGATAAGATGGCAAACAAGATTGACAGTAGAAATACTTCAAACGTATCAAATGAGGCAAAAAAGATGGATTTCCTACACGAAAAGATTAAATAGAATTTCCTAATTAGGAGAGCACTCAAGGTGCAGAGAAAGAGAGTTCCGAGTTAAGAAGAAAAGACCCAGCTTACCCTGCTATATCATCCTCAGTTTCTGAACAGCCCTCTCTGCCACCAACTGAAGCATGAAGCAAAAGCTTAGTAGCAAAAAATGTAAATGCAAAAGACGAGAACGATAAAGTAAATGCAAGAAAAAAGAACACTCACAAACTCTCAGCATCCTGTATGACACCACAATTACAAATCTCAAAGAACTCAGAGCTGATGCATCTAACAATACAGAGAAAGAATACAGATTCAGCCAGTTGTTCAGAAGGATACAGCAGCAACCTTCAGGATCTTTTCAGAAATTTCAACTGAGATTTTTTGGCCTTTGTTGTAAAATTATCAAGAAGAGTGTCAGCTTGGCCATTCATTTCACACAAAAACTAGAAAGGTTTCACCATTGCAGAGAACAAATATTTCCCAATTACTAGAAAAATCTAACAAGGGAGAAGGAAAATGTCAGACTATTGCATCAGGCAAAAATTCTGAATTAGAAGATGAAATCAGCAAAGGTATACCTATTTGATATACAAGAATATTTGGTCTACACTAGCTGAGATAACTATAAAAAAAGAATCAGAAATTGTAGTTCTAGCTGGCTTGCTTTTCGACTATATTTACATCACTGGTGGTTCTAAATTTATTCCCGGTTCTATCTTCTATCGCCGCAAACTTGGCTCTGTTTTGGTGCTGCAAAATGGCCAGCTGATCATTAAAGAGTGAATCCTTCATGTAACGTAGTTGCCGCCACTCTTTCTCCAACAGAGATTCAAGCGTCTCAAAATGTACAATCTTATCCTGGATTTCCTTCATCTGCACAATTATTATGTGGGTAATTTCTATTCGGTATCCTCCACTAAAGAGGGATGATAAAAGCAAAAAAATGTTAATTTGATATTTTGAATTCAAAAGTGGAATGAGATGTAACCTGGACTTCAACAATATCTGACAATGATTTTTCCACATCTTGTTGCTCCTCCTCGAGCTGTGATTGCGCCTTTGCAGCAGCCTCTTCAAGTAAAGCTGAAGGAAATTGACCATTTGAGTGAAAAGGAAATAAGCAAACTATTGATTTTAATGAAAGAATGGCAAACATAAGCATTTGTACTTAAAACAGCTAAGGATAATGGAAACAATGGGAGAACAGAAGTTTTTAGCAAAACAATTCTATCAAAACCACTATCCAAACTAAAAAAATATGCGAAACATAATTAGAGATAATACCTTTTTCCTTGATGTCATTGCTGAACTTTGACTTCTCTATGTGGACCTTATGCAATGCCGAAATGGCAGCACGAGCTGAAGCTTCAGCAAGATCTGAGCCCGCAATACCAGATAAGAAAGCAACCTGATAAAGCATTATCGCAATAGTTCCATTATACACCCAGTAGAAGTATTAAAGCAGTACATAAATTGCTTCCGCTACCGCAATATTTCATTGCGCCTGGTACCAATCAAGCTATTTTAGGATCTGACACTAATAAGAAAATCTAAGTACAAAACCTGAGCCATGATTGGATTGCTTGCATCCGCCAGCGGACTGAGACGCCTTCGCTTCAAATTCTCTCCTTCATGTTCAGCAGCAACTTCATCATTACTTTGGTAAGATCCATTAGGCTCTTTATCTTCCCCAGCTTCTATGGGCCCCAAGAATTGCTCTCCAAACGGTAATTTGATAAACCTGGCAATGCAGTCCTTCGCAGATCTGCTACCAACATGTTCGGACACCTTTTTCCACTCTTCAGCATATTGTACAACGGCCTCAAGTAGGTGAAGGTTTTCTTTGTCAGTCCACTCTGTTTTCACTTCTTCCATATTATCGACCCGTTTGAAGTTACTGAGGCCTGGCCGGTAGTTTCCGCGGACGAAGCACCTTGAGCAGAGAATAATATCTGCCTGATTACAGGAAAAAGAAGGCGGATTAGCTATAAATCTCATCAAACCATCCAGAAAAAATAAAACGTGCTAGAAGAACACAAAGAACTTCTTCCTCGCCAGGAAACCAAAAGCTCAAAGGGTTGTCATAACATGTTGTTGCAGCTTTATCTACACCAGTATTTAATCTGCAACATTACTCATTCTTGAATAAACCAACCTTGTGTGCGTTAGAAATGGCAACTTCTAGGTTCGAGAGCGCGAGTCAAGCTAGGAGCTGGCAAATTGATTCTTGAAAAAGTATACTACTTTACACCGACACACGAAAAACGATTTACAACAACATATAATTCAGAAGTTGCCTAGCCTATCTACTATCTCGCACTCTAAAGCACTTTGAAAATATTTAAACCAAAACTATGTAATATTTGAATAATGTAACAAGATGACATTAAGAAAGTCAAGCATAAAGCTATCTAATCTAGTATGTATATATATCAAGTGAATACCTGCACTGAAATTTTGTCTTGATTATTTTGTGCATGAACTAATAATAACAAAAAATTTAAGGGAATCACCGCCGAACGACGACGACCTTATCAGTGGTGAAGCATGTGAGGCCGCAAACGGATCGACAATTGGAGCAGAGCCTCTTAGGGCCCTCCTTCCGCTCTGCAGTATCCCCTACTTCTTCCCCCTTTGCTGCTGCTGCTGCTGCTGCTGCTGCCGCCGCCGCCTCTCGCCTCTCCTTTGGCTTTGCCGAGGGCGTGTAGTTGATCAGACCCCACTCCTCGAGGAAATCGAAGACGCGCCGCACCGATCCGACATCGCCGATCAGGCCCCGCCGCGCCTCGGTGAACGTGAGCTTCCGCCACGGCTGCGCCCTGAAATGCCTAATGATCGAATCCCTGTAGAACTTGTACACGCTAGGGTTCCTCGAAGAAAACCTCCCGTCGAAGAACTCCGGGAGGAGCCTCCGCTCTGTCTCGTGGATCTCGTCCCACGAGAACCACCCTGGCGCAGTCGGAGTAAACTTAGCAGGGTTTTGGGTTTGGGGAAGGTGATATTAGGGTTTGTGGTCGGAGGCGAGCTTACCGGAGCAGCTGGGGATGGTGATGGTGTAGGATGCGGCGGCGGATGGCTCCGGCGAGCGAGATGGAGGCGGCGGTGCGGCGCCGGCGGCGGAGACGACGACGGCGATGGGGGTTGAATCTGCGGCGGCCGCGGCGGCGGGGACCTCCGATTTGACGGCGGAGATCGACGGGGTTTGTGGCGACTGCGGCGCCGGAGATGGCGGAGGTGGAGGCGTCGGGGCGGCGGCGGCGGCGGCGGCTAGCGTTCCGGTGGGCGGCGGAGGCGTCGCCATGGGAGGAGACGAAGAAGGAGAGGAGAAACCCACTAAACTATCGGATCCAACCCTATTTGATCCGAGCCACATATATATATATATATATTATATATATATTGTGCATTTTTTATAAAATATGACCTGAACCTGAAGCATCGTTACATTTGTAAACCTAGCCCCTATCGGACCGTCCATCTTATCTCATTCTTGTAAAGCAACCATTATGGAGGGCCGATAGAGGGTCGGTTCAGGGATTTGCAGGTGCATATAATGCACCGGGTCCAAGAGATAATTTTTACAGATTCTAATTTAGTTCGGGTTCGGATCCTTCTAAATAAGCTTCTTTGGATTTGGGATCGGTCGAGTTAGATCCACGCGCGTCTCTCGCACGTGCGATGAGTGGTCCCACACGTGAGAGGATCCGACCAATCGAACGACAGGTTTCGAAGGAAATATTTCGTGCACCTGGTTCATATGCTCACGGTACACCTCCCATATACTAGCCGTTCATCACACTTCATATGCCAATCTATGCCGTTCACTGAGATGCAGGACAAATCGGCGGGGTTGGTGTACAATGCACCTGGTGCAATGCAGCTTTTCCTGCCCATAAAAGCTTTTATGCGGGAGCCTCCCGCTGCGGCACATTTTAAGCTCGTCCTCTCTCTCTCTCTCGTGCGATTGCATTTTTCTTATTAGGGTTTGGAACGAAGCCCTAATCGCCATTGGAGCTCCTTCCGAAGCTTCAAACTCTCTCCCCTACACTCCTCGTCGAATTCAACCTCTAGAGAATCGATTTGTGAAGGCCGGTTTTTCTCCTCTCTCTCTTTTCCTCTTCTTCTCTTCGGCGTTCTAGGGTTTTGCATCGATTGAGGAACTGAGCCCCATCGCATTCGTCTTCGAGAGAGATAACTCGGCTCCGTTCTCGGAGGAGAAATTAGGGTCTCATCAGCGTCAAAAGCGGTGAGTTTTGACCTATTTTACTGTATTAATTGTGAAAAAGGAGGGTTTTTGCGCCTCCTTTGAGTTTGATTCGTGTACTAAGCAGTGTTTGGATTAGGTCTGTTGAGGAGATTAGGAATCACGATGAGCGAGCCGAGGGATAACACGGGACCGGAGAAGGAAACGCCCGGTGATGAACCGGTTGATGCTGAAGTTAAAGAAGAGGGTGCTCAATCTTTGGTCGAGAACCCTGTAGATAAGGAAATCCCTCAGATTGAAAGAGAGTCTAATCCCAAAAATGGCTCGGAGTCGGTGGAGAATCCTGTTGAGTTTGATTCTGCTGAAGAGACCGTTAAAGACACCGAAATGAAGCAGATTGATGATAGTTCTGATACGAATGGCTTATCCGAAGTGAAAACTGAAGAGGGTAGGGAGATGGTCGACGCCCAATTAGGGAATGGAAGTGGGTCATTACCAGTGGTTGTGAAGGAGGCTCCTCAATCAGAAGATGCTCAATTGGAAGTCACGCCAGTGAAAGAGGAAGATAATGGCAGAGGAGGAGGGGTAGGAGATCAGTCGGCACCTTCAGAGAGTGCTACCCATTTTTTCACGTTCGAGCATTTCTTGGATGGTGAGGACTCTGGAAGCGAGGAGGAGCAGTCGGCTTTCATGAGGGAGCTGGAGAATTTCTTTAAAGAGAGGAGCATGGAGTTCAAGCCACCAAAGTTTTATGGGGAAGGGCTGAATTGCCTTAAGTGAGTAATAATTCTCTATCTTTGTATATTTAGGATGATTTTGTGCTAAATTTGTGTGAAAGAATTATTCTTATTCAACTTGTTCTTCCAATTCTTCCAGGTTGTGGAGACAGGTTACTAGATTGGGTGGTTATGACCAGGTATATGTGCCATTTTTTTTATCTTGCGGACTCTTCTTTTCATAGTTAGAACTTTATGCAGCTTGCTTTATGTTTAGAAATGCACTAACTTAGTGCCTAAAGGGTGAGAAAAGTAAGCACTCTTCGTATGGCCCGCCTATGTGCTTTTGCCAATTCTACTGCATATGTTGAAAATGAACTTATTGCAATTTTGGCTATGAATTTCATTATGTTGTATGGAAAACAATGGAGGAACATTGTTTTTCATTCCACTTACCTTTTCCACTTTGAATTATGCCTCTTCTACCTGTTACTAATCAAAATATGTGAAAACTGATTCATCTGAAAAGTTCTGGTCATGATTTTTAGCAGGTTAGTGGTTTTCAGATGTATATACTACTTGTCCCAAATTCTTTATTTTCTTCATTCTCTACCTTTGACTTGTGGTATATATTGTGCTGATCCAATTGTCTTTTAAATTATATCTTCAGGTGACATCGTGCAAACTATGGCGCCAAGTGGGAGAGTCCTTCAAGCCTCCAAAGTAAGAGTTTGGTTATCTTATTCCTTAGATGTTGACATTGGCTAGTGAATTTGAGCTATGAAAACTATGTATTAGGGCATGTTTGGTTGGGGAAGTTTTGGATTGGAATGGGGATTTAAATGATTTTCTTCCATTACGATGGTTTGGTGGGAGGAAGTGCCATTTTCAAATCCTATTGGAAGTGGGAATGGGAATCATCTAAATTCGCTGATTTTAAATCTGGCCTAGATGCCAGGGGCCCCGGAGTGGTATCTCATTCAGAGCTGGATAGGCAATAAATTCATTTCAAATAATACATTTTAAACCTACATTTGAGTATTTGGGACCCATTTTGTTGACCGCCGTCCATGCAATAGTTACTCCATTTACCTAATTCTTTAATCTATTCTAGATTCATTCATGTAGTAACTTAGGACCACCAATTAAGTAGGCACTAGCAAGTTTTCCTGACCCGTTTTGTAGGACCACCAGGTAAGCAGGCACAATAATAACTCAAAACTTGTTTAAGGCTTCTACATTTGAGCATTCATGACCCATTTTGTAGACCACTGTCCGTGCAATAATTACTCCATTGTCTAGTTCTCTAATTTATTCTAGATTGATTCATCTGGAAACATAGGACCACCAGATAAGCGGGCACTAGCAAGTATTACTTATTTGGTCCTTTATATGGTATTTTTTACATTGCTACTATGCATGCAAGATCTCCAGAATTTTCAACTGTAAGCCTGCGGGCCCGCTGCAGCCTGTTGAGGATTAAAATATGTTAAGCACTACTTTGAACCAGTTGTTCCATTAAAGCTATTAATGATGTGGCCATTTGTGTGCAGGACCTGTACAACTGTCTCCTGGACTTTCCGAGGTTTCTATGAGAAGGTAATAATGAGGCCTTATGAGTTAGTGAATTCTTGATGTTTAAGCTCTTTTACTTTTTAATATTTGAGATCAAGTTCTGTTCTAGGCATGATAGCCTACCATAGACCTCTTCAATACAGTGTGCCTAAGCACGAGGCGCGTGCCTTAGTGCCTTAGGGCATGAGGCGCACACTTTGGACTTGCCTCGTGATATTTAAATTTGATGGGTCTAGGGTTTGAAATTTTAGGTTTTGGATTTTTTCAATATATATTCTAAAATGTTAAGGGATTGAAAAAAATTCCTAATTTGAACTCTTTCTTTCCTTTTTTTCTTGATCTATCTCTCTTCCCCCAATGGCAACAAGGCAGCAAACACCTTTTAAGTTGAAAGTTGAAACATAATTTTTTTTCTTTTTAGTTTGAGAACATTTTTGCATGTAATTTTTTTTCTTTTTTTTTTTATGGTTATTTTGCTTTTGTATGACTATTTTAATTTTTTTTTATTGTAAAATATCAATTTAAATTAGGCTTATTAAAAGTGTTTTATTTTTTATTAGAAATGCGCCTCACCTTCTTGTGGCGCGCTCCTCGCGGTGCGCCTCGTGCCTAGTCTCCAAAAGGCTTTTGCACCTTTTTGTTCCTCGTGCCTTTTCAAACACTGCCTCAACATGATTACATTGAACTGTAGATGATGTTCAACAACTTTGTCAACCTTAGTAATTGGCTTGTCCATATAACAGGCCCATGGTTGATGTCACTTCTGCAATGAAGTAAGATGGTAAACACAAAATAGACTAGTAGGAAAAGATAGGCAGTTAATATAATGCAAGATAGGGGTGCAGTATCAGATATTTTAGCCTGATGTCAACATATTTAATTTTTTGGTTGTATGAGCAATGGAGTCTCTTGTGTTTATAAGAGACCAAATGTGTAGGTGAGAGGAGACATCTAGAAGCTAAGAGTAATAGGCTTTGATATGTGGTACAGACAGAATTTGAGAATGTCGTGAGGATAGGCCATTTTCTTATATTAAAAGGGGAGGGCCAAGTAGTCCTTTTTTGACACTTTTGTGGCCTCTACTCAGACAAAATTTGTAAAACTTAGCGAACCATTTACTTCTTCTCCTTATGGTTTTAAGAGGGGAAAATATTAATAACACTTGGAAGATGGAGTCGATGGAGCATAAGGCAATCTCCATGTTCCTAGGGTTGCAAGGGTACCAGGGTAGTGCAGCCAATAATGGTGCAGGGAATGGTGGAAAATTTGTATAGGGCTGCTAGACCGTGTAACTACAGTTGTTCAGGGTGGTGAAACCAGGCCATAGATTTTGTGAGTTGTGAATGCAATGGAGTATCAAGGGTATTGTGATTTATGCCGTCAGTACATATGCATGACAAAATACCAGATGTCTGAAACTACTGAGTTGTAGATTTGGCAAGACTTTGATGACTTGGTGCAAGGGATTTCTAGAGATACGGTTTTTGATAGAAAGTTTAACAATTACTTATGGAAATACGTAAAGAACTTGACGATCCGCAAGGGAACCTTGTTTGTACAAATAAAAGTAGGGTAGGCCAATCAGAATTTCCTCTGTATATACCTATGGTTATCATATTAGCCTAGGTAACATTTTATATGTTGATGAGCGTTCCTAATCCTAGCTGGTATCCCTGATGCTGGGTTGGTTGTTTAAGCACCAAAAGATGAAATAAGTGGAAGAACAATCTTTGTTAAATTTTCCAATGAATACAGGATTATCTTTGTTCTTGATTCTTGCTTTTCTTAATTATGCAGATTCCTGAAATGATACTGCTTTTCTCATTACAGTGGAATAAAATCTTTCACATCTTCCTTTTGTTTTTACAGGCACTCCTTGAGTACGAGAAACATAAAATTCAAACTGGCGAGCTCCAAGTACCTGTTCCTAACCTCACGAATCCCATAGGCATTGACACTAAGGTGAGACCTCTTTCTGACCATTTCAGGTTTCATTTGTTTTGTGGTGTATTAAAGAGATCTTGTTTCAATTTTGTTATTATTGGTGGTAACACTAGTAGTATTATTTTGCTTTTTGTTAATCAAGAATTATTGGAGAAAAACCTCTTCCGTGTTAAACTTTCATGCATTTGTTGTTATTGGCTTTTCTTCGGTACATTTTATGTATGTTTCAACATTTTTTTTCATCTATTTTAAACAATATTATGATACTTGACCTATATTCACCAGAATCCATTGATTATAGGGCGGTAAGAAGAGATCTGTTTGTACTTTTTTATTGCCTGATCATATTTCCCTTTCCTAAAGCTGAATAGATAAAAGGGATTCTTACTGTCGATGCAATTGTTAACTGCGCCAACAAAACTCAAATTCTCTAGTATTCTGAGCTTTTATGTTATACTTTCTGTCAACCTTTGTGCAATTAAAAGATGGCTTTCAAACCATCTGTGTCAGGCCTTTTTTTTTTTTTGTCTTCATTTCTGGCTCAGTTGGTTCCCATAGCCTTTTTTCGCAGTATGGTTACTGTTTTAAAATTTTATCTGCATTTATCTGTTATATTGTTCCTCGCGTTACATAAGCAACCTACATTATCGATTACTATTCATATTGATATGTTACGTACGTCATCTGTTTTATCTTCTTATGACCACTTTTGACTTCTCTGCATTTAGCTGTTATATTCTTTCCCGTGGTTACATGAGTAACCTGTATTATCAATTACTTTTCATATTAATATGTTATGTATGTAATCTGTTTGATCTTGTTATGACCACTTTTGACTTCTCAATGGTTTCCCTTTCACTGTGTACTCGGCTTTTTTTTTTTTTTTTTTTTCTTGGGTGTCTTTTACGCATTTTGCTACTTTACATTTACTGGCTGCAATGATGAGAAATGTATTTGTCAAAATTCTGTTCTTGATGTGAGCCTATGAGCATTTGGTTTCCAGTGGCAACTGTTAGTAAAGTCCAAAGTTTTTGCTCTAGTCTCCTGAACTCATTTGTATTTGGATTTGGACAAGCGATCTTTAATGTTTAAACTCTTTATGTGATTTAATTCCTGCTATTCTATATACCTCAGTCTGATATGAGGTATTTATTGAAAGGAATGGCGGTGTTCATAGGACTGGAAATTATAAATTTATAATGAACAAAAGCAACAGCTAATAACTGGATTATTATTTTTGTTTGTTAATATATTTGTTTGCAGGTGACTGGCGATCAATCATCAGGCTCAGGGAGAGCCAGAAGGGATGCTGCTGCTCGTGCTATGCAGGGATGGCATTCTCAGCGTTTATTGGGTAATGGCGAGGTTGCAGACCCAATCATTAAGGTTTGCAAAACACTCTTGAACTTCTATTAATGTTTTCTTGGTTTATGATATTATTTATCTAACTCGTATCATCCTTCTTTTACTAGGACAAGAGCTCTGTTTCTTTTCTGAAACGGGATAAGAATCTTAAAAGTTCAGGTATGGTTTCTAAAGCTTATTCAACGACAGTAATATATCTGGTTATTTACTTTTATTTACGATTTTCTTAGGTTCACCGAAGCGGAAAAAAACATCAAGCCTGGAGCGCAGTGATAAAGTTGCACGAGCAAAAACTGATAAGCAACAGTTAAGTTCATTTTATGTTGTTTATACTCATTTTCTTGCTTCTCCACGTGTTTTGCTTGTTCTTTCTTTATATTAAAATTTACGAACATTCTCAGATAGTAGACTTTTAGGAACTGGCAGCTAGTTAATAATTCGGATATTCTTTAACTTAAAAGTGAATATCTTGGTTGCTATCTAGTCATGACTCGAGGACCATGCTAACCTGCCTTTGTTTGTTTGTAACTCACTTTATTTCGGTGTTTTGTGTGGAAAATCTGTATTAATTTTAGCATGCCATTCATACTCATATAGTTTAGCGGCATACATTGAGGCCAAATTTGGGTATGCTTTCTCCAAATGCTAACTGCTATGATGCTTTTGAGCACCTTTGGGTTTCATGGGCCACTAAAGCATCAAATTGCTTGCATCTGCAGAACACATTCTTGATAGGCCTAGTTTAGGTCTTTGGGACTGCTTGATGCAAACGCAACCATTTTCATGCTTTACAGTGCCCAAAAAAGTTTTGAAAGTGTTTTAGAGCTTTGCTCCTCCAATGCTAAATATGGCGGTGGCAATTTTCACTGGAGAAGCATCAGGTGCATGCTTATCCGGTGAAGGTTCCCACCATCATTGGATTGCCAAGTGTTTCTCCAGTGGATGTTCTCGCCACCACTCCAAAGCATTGGAAAAGTGGAACTTCTTGGTTTTCTAAGGTTATTCGGGAGTTCTAAAGCACCAAAGCTGTTGCATTTGGAGAATACGCTCTTAAGCTAAGCATTGAAGACAATTCCTTGAATATGTTCTTGAATCGTTCTGCCCTCAGGTGCTCTTCTGCTTTACTTTTTTCAGTTACAAAGTGGTAATTAATTGATGAAGATAATTGTGTTTTGGCAGAGTTGATTCAATGGTTGTTGATATTGGGCCTCCTGCTGATTGGGTCAAGATAAATGTGCGGAAAACTGTGAGTTTCTTTAACAAACTATGGCTTTATCAATCTCATTGTTAATTGTTACGTGGCCAGTGAAATTATTTTATTTATGCATTCAAAATTGTAATTTTATTATATTGAGCATTTTCTCGATGATGTATTTCATGCAGAAAGATTGTTTCGAAGTCTATGCCTTGGTTCCCGGTCTCTTGCGTGAAGAGGTATAGAATGCTAGTTTCTTTTCTCTCTTTGCTTGTAAGCTGTTGGTTTTGCTTTATAGAATAGTAAAAAAAGAGTAATTAACTTGTAATGGTATAGTCATTGGAAAAATTTTGTGTGTGGTAACTCTCCTCTGTGGTTTAAAAGGGAGAAAAAAAGATCATTTGTTGTGAAGTCTGAATTTTACATACATCTCACTGCTAAGTGCAAACTCATTTGTTGTATAGTCTGAATTTTCATTTTATACCTTCCGAAAGTGCAGTTTCTTACAAAAATGCCCTTCAGTTGTGAGACTCAAAAGTGGGAAGTTGGTTTTGTATTATAGAAGGTTCTTTAATCAGGAGCATATTTTATGTACAAGGGTAGATCTGTAAGAAATTTAACTTTTGAGGGGTACATGCGAAAATTCAGATTTCCAGGTGTAGTTACCTGTAGATAAGCAATTTTGCCTCGATATATATATATAGAGAGAGAGAGAGTAGAGTTTATATGCTTTTAAAAGCATACGTCCATCCATGCTTGTGAATTTTTTACCATTGGATTTGTATTGGGATTTGTGCTTTTTGTAAAGTCAACTAAAGAAAGAAAGATAAAGTAAAAAGCACAAATCCCAATACAAATTCAATGGTAAAAAATTCACAAGCATGGATGGGCTTGTGCTTTTAAAAGCATATAAGCTCTACTCTCTCTCTCTCTCTCTCTCTCTCTCTCTCTCTCTATATATATATATATATATATAGAGAGAGAGAGAGAGAGAGAGAGACTCCGGCTACTATGCTTGTACAAGCACCAAGCAATTAGTGCTTGTAAGTTTTCTACCGTTAGATCTACCCCTTTGACTAATTTCATCTCTTAGATCATTCTATTCTATCAACCACTCACTTAATCCAAAAAACCCACTATCATCCTAACCACACATCTTTTCATCCAAAGGGTAAAAATCTACAAGCACCAATAACTTGGTACTTTTAAAAGCATAGGAGCTCAATTCTCTCTCTCTCTCTCTCTCTCTCTCTCTCTCTCTATATATATATATATATACTCAAATTGTTGCTTCTTATATATGTGGTGTACTAATTTTTTAACGAACACAGGTACAAGTTCAATCAGATCCAGCCGGTCGTCTGATTATTTCGGGTGAGCCAGAACAACCCGACAATCCATGGGGCATCACCCCTTTCAAGAAGGTTTATTGAAATTCTGAACCATACAATCTAGTTTAACACTATATATATATATATATATATATATATAGTCCGGCTACTATGCTATCGATGGCACTAATCACTTGGTGCTACCAAGTTTTCCACCGTTAGATCTACCTCTTAGATCATTTCCACCCCTTAGATCATATTATTATCCCAACCAACCATTAAACCCTAGGGATCCATTATTATCCTAACCACACATCCCTTGATCCAAGGGTCAAAAATCTAATAGCATTAATGACTTGGTACTATTAATAGTATAGTAGCCTAGGCCTATATATATATATATATATATATATATATATATATATATAGCTAGACTCCTATGTTTTCTACAGTACGGAGGCCTCCGTGCTTATAAGTTGTTCTCGATGATGGGACATTCGATTCGGCGATCGGTTCCGTTAAATATGATATACAGTGTTGGAATTATTTAGAAACCAAATTTCATAAATTTTTTACTTTGTTTGGCTAGTGAGCTAGTGGCCTCAAAATGAACGGCTGAAATTAAAAATCTCATAAAAAATATTGGTAAAAGACTTAAATTTCAAATGGTAGTATTCATCTTACTCTTGATGTTAAGTAGAATTTTTTATTAAAGTTTCATCTAATTTGGATTGTTCTACACCGTTAAACTAACAAATGGCCATATCGACCATTAAAATAGTTATTTTTTGGACTCTTTGATTACTTGGTGAATAATGTCGAAAATTATAAAATTTCGTTTCTAAATAGTTCTAGTAGTATAGATCATGCTTAACGGAGTCGATCGTCAAATCGGATGTTCTACTATTGAAAATAATTTACAAGCACAAAGGCCTCTATATTTTCGAAAGCACGGAGGACGTACTCTCTCTCTCTCTCTCTCTCTCTCTCTCTCTCTCTCTCTCTCTCTCTCTCTCTCTATATATATATATATATATATATATATATATTAGTAAATTTATCACCAATGAAATCGGGCATTCTCTGCAGGTCGTCAACTTGCCCTCACGGATCGACCCACATCAAACTTCGGCAGTTGTTACTTTGCACGGACAGTTATTCGTGCGTGCACCATTTGAGCAGTCATGACCTGATCCTGTTGCATATCTATGAGGAAAGTGCACACACAGCTTTAAGCATTGGCAGTGTTGTCCCCCTCGTCAGTACTTTTACTGGGCTATTTATGTGCAGTAACTTATTTTGGGCGTGACACATAGAAACTCAAGTTTGTGCAGAAATTAGCTTTACCTGAGAAGCTTGTTTAGGCTAACTCACTATTATCTTGTCTTTAGACTAAAATCTTGCTGCTGCTGCTGCTGCTAATATAAGCTGAATGAGACTGCAGACGAGTAGACAATATTTAGATAGTTTAGATAGGTGTAGTCGTCCTGACTGTAGATGATGATGTGGTCTGAGTGAAGTTAAAAAGGTCGTCGCTCTGTATTTCGCATTGACTGTATGAGACTTTTAAGTAAATGATTAAAACTTTTGGTGTTATCCATGATGACGACCTGGTTCTTCGCGTCGTGAAGCTGAGGAGATTTATGTTGATTTGTTCGTCCTTTGTGTGTTAAATGTGTTGTTCGTATGTAGTTATCGCGTCGTCAAGCTGAGGCGATTCTTGTTTCTGATTTTTCACTTAAGCAGAGTACTCTTTTTATCTTTCCTATTTCTTGCGGCGTCATCTGTTGGTGCATTTTCCTTGATTATCAAAACATTTAATCCTTGATTGTGGACAGGTGAATGTGTGAAAGAATGCGTAGTATATACTACTTAGAAGAGAGGTATGTGTGATGTAATTTGCAGTTTGAGTATAGAACTAGAAAATCAAGTTATATATGATTATTAGTTGCTGATGAGTAGGCTATGTAGAAGCTTTGATTTATTAGATCAGCAGGTTTGCTTTACAGATGATGCGTATGAGTATGAATCTGTTGCTGCTGTGTTTCACAAATTATTTTTTAGATAAATATATGTTATCAAGAGATCTCAACTAAACACATGACTTGGACACTGATCAACCATTCATCATGACAGTTATTTAGGGTTGTACCTCAATCAAGCAAATAAGTAACACACCAACAAATTGAACACCAACTGAAATCATAAAATCCTTGTTTCTTTTCAGCAATCCTGTTTGTAAGACTTCTGTGCTTCAGTTTTTCCATTGGCTTCAGTTGCTGCTTCCACTGTTGTGGCCGCCGTCGCTGCCGCTGCCGCTGCCATCCTTTTTCTTGCTGCTGGGCTTGTCATTTTTGGTGCAACCTTTACTACGGTGGCCACCGCCGGCGCCGCCTTTTCCGCCACCATTACCGCCGCCTTTGCCACTTCCACTGCCTTTACCACGACCATTATCATTGCCGCTGCCGCCACCTCCACCGCCGTTTCCTTTTCCACTGCCGCCGCCATGGCCGCTTCCGCTACCACTACCACCACTGCCGCCGCCGCCGCCGCCCCCCTCCACCACTCCCACCACCGCCGCCGCCACCGGCTCCGCCTCCGCCGCCACCTCCCCCTCCCCCTCCCCCTCCGCTACCCCACCCCCATCCATACCCTCCACCCCCACCGCCGCCGCCGCCGCCGCCGCCGCCGCCGCCTCCATTTCCGGCCCTGCCGCTACTGTCAACCTCTACAGATTCCACCTGAGGCCCGGAATATTCAACACTAGCGCTTCTGCTTGTGCTTTCAGCTGCAGCAGCTACAGTTGTGTTGCGAGAAGTAGCAGCACATAGCAGTAGAAAGTGTGGAGTAGCTACAGAAACAAAAAGTAACATGCACCAAAGGGAGCTCCATGTAGAGGATCCCATTGGCAATTTTTTTTTTAAAAAAAAAAATAATAATAATAAAACACTGTTTAATTAATGTGTGCAGTAGTACCTCCTCCAAATTAATTTGTCCTTGAACTATTTTGGCAACCTCAAATCCCTCACTCTTTTATACCTGCAGCAATAGTGGTGGCCATAATGGGATGAGATCATGGTTGTGTGGTGTAGTGTGGGGAGTATTATTTGGCTTGCACTGCACTTCATCTCCACACATGCATGTGCATGTTATATATGGTCCCTCTCTCTCTCTCTCTCTCTCTCTCTCTCATGAGAGATTATTATTACTATTACATAAACTGCGGATTTGTAAAACTCATTAGATGTGATCTGCATGTAAATATTTTACTTACGAAAGAAATGGAGTTTAGGATAGAAAAAAAAAGCCATCGATTATTATGAATTCTAACATTTTTCAGATCACATCTAATAATTAATATATATTTCAGGTCACATCTAATATAGCAACGAGATAAATTAAAATAAAACTCTATTGTCCGATTCTACTCACTGTTGTCCACATTGTGTGCAGCAAGTAAATGTGCTAGGCCAGTACTAGAACCTGGCAAGTAAATTGCCTGGTTCTAGTTACTGTTGTCCGCAATGTTGTCAACTAAATTATATTGTGAAACTTAATTATAATAATTTAAAAAAATTAAGCTAAAATTTATAATAAATTAAAATTTAATGACTAAATTAGCACGCGGTTCATACTTCGAAGACCAAAAGTTCAAACTAGCCTAAGCATTTTTGGATAGTTGTGTGATTCCTTCTTTTTTTTTTTTTTTGTTTTTTTGTTTTTATGGGTTTGGTCTTAGCATTTCTCATTTTGGTATTTAGCTGTGTATTTCCTCCATTCCACTAACTCAGCAGATGGTGATCACTGGGCTTTGGTCCACCACTACTGCTCCAATGAAAGAAGCATAATCATTTTTGGATCAAGAACTTTTTTTTTTTCCTTATGTTATTTTATTATTATTATTATTATTTTGAGAGAAAAGTCTGTGTGTAATTATATTTATGAATTGCAAAAGGAGAGAAATGGATTGAAAATTTGCAATCACAAGTAATGCAAGCAGATGATAACATGTGGGATATTTCTTTTCTTTTTTTTTTTTTTTTTTCTGAAGCCAAAATCAGAATTGTCAGAAATGCAGAGTTATATACTATTGAAAAATTTAGTACTCGTCCTGGTACCAAATTTTGTGAATCCACAATTCGTTCCGATACCGCAATCCACGCCGATACCGTCTAATGTTGGAATTCCGTAGCAAAAACGTCAAATCAGAATTTTATCAAAAACCCATCCTCTCAACAAAATTGGAACCAATACAACCACAAAAAGAAGAAAAATCAAAACAAGTAAATATACGGGTGAAATAAGATTTATTATCCAAGAAAAGAATTACACCGATTATACCGACTCCTCTTCTGCAATAGAGTAGTTTCAATCCGAGCCCTACTCCTGAATCTCTCTCATTCTTCTCCCGTCTTCTATAAACCTAGAAGATTATGGATGTGGCTAAATCCTAACCCCCACCATCTCCATGGATGTGACCATCACCATGGGTGTAACCACCACTATATGAATGTGGCTAAATTTTACATCCCACCACCTCCATGTGTGTTACCACCGTCATAGGTATGGATACCACTATATATGTGTGGCTAAATCCTAGCCCCCACCACCGCCATAAGTATTACCACCACCGTGGGTATATTCTTTCTAACACAACCTTAAAATAATAGCACATATGCTATATTTATAGTTTATATAAAAAACTATCCAAATTCTAGTCTAAATAAATTTTTATTCTAATTAATATTTAAATCTTAACACACTTATATTTAAATATTAATTTTAATCTAACTAGAATTCAACTACAAATCTAATCAAATTATAACATATATTGTAATTCAACAAAAGGATTGGTGGCATCTTATAAAACTGAAATCATCAAAAACCTTCCAATTTCATGTTGCTTATAAAGTAAAGTGTCATTATAAGATGAGAAAAATTCCAAATAAAAATAATATTGTTCAGATGATTTTAGTTGATTTTAATTGAAGCTTGTCCTTTTTCTTTTTCATTCAAATTTACCACAAAAACATTCTGAAATAGGGTTCTGATTTCAGAGCCACTTAATTAGCCCACAACACAAAATCCAAGAAAAAATAAAATAAAATAAAGTTAAAGTTGATATTCAAGAGTGCTGAGCAAATAAGAATGGCACTCATTAGCAGTAAGAAAAATCAGCACCCAATGTTCAAATAAGAATGCCACAACAGGGCCAACATTCTTATTAGTGAATGATACTAAATTCATGGTTACAAAAATATTGAAAAAAATATACAAAAATAAATAACTTGAATTCAATAAGAGCAGATAAGAACAATGATCCAAACTTGCTGAATAAAATTTGATGAAATTTTGCGTGCACGCTTCACCCGACAGTGTTTAATGCATCTAACACCATACACAAACCATGTTATCCAAGCACTTGTGGGAAATAATAATAAGCACATTGTCATGGCATATGAAAAACGATTAATTCTCATGTGTATAAATTTTTTCACAGCACAAAGATTACACTACTTGCGTTCGCTCCGACGGAGGTATGTGAATTTAAAAGTAGTTCCTTCTAAAAAATCTATACCAATATCTATTTGACGGTTTCTTCAAGGTGACGTGTTACATTCCTATGCATTTCGTTGACGTGGCGTTTTTAACTTGCTCCGTAATCCTAGCCTATGGCCCGCCTCTCGCGCCTGACTCCTTGCCTTCTCCCCTCTCTCTCTCTCTCTCTCT
>CM054949.1:18918290-18945790 GCA_029168755.2 Tillandsia fasciculata
GCGACTCTCCCCCGAGCTCGACCTACGTGGGCGAGATCGAGAGGTTCCTCATGGAGGAGGAGGGGGAGGAGGATGGTGTTGAGGGTTTCGACGACGCGTTCCTCGCGGGGTTCTTCTTCGACGCGTCGGACGACGTGGGCAGCGAGGGCGCCGCCGCGGGGGAGGAGAACGCCGAGGAGAGCGCCGGATCCGGAGAGGAGAAGAGGGGGAGCGCCGCGGTGGTTGAGGAGGTGGGGTGCGACGATCCGATCAGCAAGAAGCGGAGAAGGTACGATTAGCCCTAGGGTTACATCTTTTTGAATTGGTATTGCTCAGCTCTTAGAAAGTTTGGATTTTTAAAACATAAATTTTGGTTTCAATTAAGCAAAATTTGTGCATTTAAATTTCGTTTTGTATATGCCAATACAGAAAAATCTTGTGGAAATTAGTTAAAAAAAAGGATTGTGCAATAATTTATTTGTGATTTAGCCTCACTAGGGGTTCCCTCAGTTACTTTTTATATATATATAATATATGTTATATATATATATATATATACATTGGAATTAAGCAAGATTCGTGCATGTAAATTTTGTTATGTAAATGCGAATGTAGGAAATAATCTTGCAGAATTTAGGTAAAAATTGTGCCTTGTAATGTAAATTGAGACAAATACATAAGGATTGTGCAATCATTTGATTTTGATTATATATGTATTGGATGGAGCTTTGGTGAGTATTGTTGGTTTTTGTGTAATTGTGTGGCCCCTGTTGTTGGGAATTTGATCAGGCAAATGAGGAACAGGGACTCGGCCATGAAATCGAGGGAGAGGAAGAAGATGTATGTGAAGGAGCTGGAGCTAAAGAGCAGGTACCTGGAATCGGAGTGCCGTCGCCTCAGCTACGCGCTCCAGTGCTGCACGGCGGAGAACATGGCGCTCCGCCATCGCTTGCACGCTGAAGGGCCGCTCGGTGCTCACGTCGCCGTACAGGAGTCTGCCGTACTCTTCGTGGGTAAGAACACTTGGCCGCATCTATGCTCTTGCTTCTTTCTTTGGTATTTGCTCGTCTCTTGCCACCTTCATTACCAAATGGTTGAGATTAAATCATTGAATTTATGTGGTTTACTCTACTATTCAATATATGGAGCTTCTCCCTATTCTATAGCGAAACTAGTACTAAGGAAGATCAAATTACAACGAACATTATAATACAATTAAGCTTTGGAAACTATGATGAAGTTTCTACTCGTTTAGAATGAGCTATTGCAGCATAGCTTTCTGAACTGTTGTTTGTATGCACACTCCGTATGGAATCGAATCTGAATAGAATATGTTTGATTTCATTCAGAAAAATTTAATTAACGTCAATTAGGAATTAAAAATTTCTGTTTGGGACATATTGGAGTCTGAGTTGAATTCGATTCATGATTTTTATTGTTTGAAACAGTTGGAAAATGTTTTCAATGTGTACACTTTTTCTGATATACCCTTTGTTACGTAGTACAAGAATTAGGCTATGAATATCCAATTACTAACAGTAACAGCATATATAATACCCATGAAATTTAACCTCAAACAACGTGTTCGGTTTTATGACGACAAATCTTACCAAATCCTTGCAAATCAATCAAAATCCCATTACAGCTCTAATTTCGTAAAATTCTATGATATGAGGCAGCCAAGCAAGGTGGTATTCTGCGCTACTTGGCATGTTAAGCTTCGCCCTGTCTATGATAACAAGTTAATAGTAACGAAATTGAAGAATAACAAAGTTTATAATAATTCAATCTCAAATTAGGATTCATGATTGTAATAAGGTACCATATGATTGGAATGAGACATCTATGAGTAAGGGGCTATTATGCTTTATTTTCTTATTGTAACTACTAAATAGAAAAAGAGACTTTTCATATTCAAGAGCCATTTAATGTTTTTACCAGGGAAGTGCTTGAAAAAAAAAAAAAAAAAAAAAAACTGGTATGTTTGGTGATTATGAGTAATAAATCTTTTTCTTGTGTAATTGCTGTGCGTTAGCTGCATGATTACTTTCATATTTTATTTCTATGCTATACCATTTGTATCTCTCTCTCTCTCTCTCTTACCATTTGTTTCATCTTTCCCAGAATCCCTGCTGTTGGGTTCCCTGTATTGGCTCATGAGCATCGTGTGCCTCTTCCTAATGCCTGCCGTTCCCGGCGCGAAGGATCCAGGGACTCCAAGAAGTCCAGGAAGAGATCTTTCGCAGGAAGCGGCAGTGGCCGGAAAAATATCAAATGAGAAACTAGGGTTCGACTTAGGATCCGAATTGGTTCTCATGAGAAGGCGGTGCAGGTATATGAAGAGGAGGATGAAGTTTCTCTTTTCTGTTTTCGCTTCATCCAATCTCTTTCCGTCTAGCCTAGTATTTGTTACATAGACTGAGACTTGTGCTAGCTTATTTTCAGTGACTTGGTCTTGGATCCTTATATTTGCTCTTAAGCATTTTGAGTTTGGTGTATCAGTTTAGACTCTGCATGTTCTCTGTTCATACTAGTCAATAATGTAATGTTCTCATTCCGCGCCGACCGCAGAAATCTTTTTGTGGGGGAATTGTGAAAGGCTTGATTGATTGGAAAGTTCCACAAGATTGGTGTTATTGGAAGCATATGAGCTACATTTTGTCTTTTAGAGATATTTGTAAGGTAAGTTTGGTGAAGCTGAGTGATCTCGATTCAAACTGAGTTTTTCTTAAAAAGTTATAACTGGAAAAAGTGATAATCGGTTTGATGGTCAAGATTTAAGGCTTTTGTAAAAACTAGAGTCAGTTACCTGCTGTTTATAAGTGAGAAGTCGAAGAGCGAAAAGCTTGTGAGTTTCACAAGCTCGACTTCGTCTCTCCGACACGTCGAAAGGCCTATCTCTGTACAATTGTGAGTGAAAGTTCGAATGTCTAATACCCAGGGCATTTGATCAAAATGGCTTCTCTACAACTTAATCGAGGGTAAATTATCAGTGCCATGAGCTATAAGCAACAAGTAATTGATTCGCATTGGAAAGTACCCTTTCATTGTTGATTTATGTTTCTTTAGTTCCTTGTTTTCAAATAAGGAGCATAACGGCCGAATGCATAGATAAGATTACTTAAATCACATGTTTCAGTAGTAAATGTGGTAACATAACATGAACAATACCAGTTAACAGAGATCTCTTTAGTACAATCTTCATAACTAACAGCACACAAACAACTTAAATTTGCAGCGATCTACAAGGTTTTACCGCCGCTATTCGACATGAGAGAAGCTGCAGCTGCGGCAGCAGTAGGAACAATTCCAGTTGAAGCGCCGGGCTTTGATAGATGCAGTAGACTGCGGTGTCAAACACGAATCTCATGTAAATTGTTATACAATATCATTTATGCAACTCAAAAGCAAAAGGTAGCTCTTTAACAGAATGATACTCACGGAGCCAAATACTCGCAAAAGGAAGTAACAGCAGATACAACTTCGCTATAGTTATCTGCAGCAGGAGCTGTAATTTCCACCAGTTGTATGCTAGGAGTAATGGGCACGGCTTCGTCGGTGGAATGAAGCTTCGGCATTTTATATGCAGAAGTCACAGTAACAGTGATTTGTGCTCCTCGCTGCAGACGGAAGGCGAAACCCACCTTCAGAAGCTCGTGGTCTAATTTGTATCCTAGGGCATAGAAGAAGCGTAGCACATTATTGCTCGCTTTGCTCTCTGCTACTGTTCGCACTAGCACGGAGATTTGCTCAGCTCCTGCACCTCTCATGGCACCTCCGACATGTCTGACGGTCCTACATGATTACTAATAACCAGTCACGCAGATTTTACTAAATTAAAAAAGGCCTGTTTGGCCTTGATAGAACTGCAGAAGTGCTTCCTGCTGGATTAGAGCTGTTCAAAGGAGAATTGAAAAATCTCCTTAGCAGCTTTATGTTGCAGTAAAAACTCATTTTAGCCCCTCACCAAAGCAAAAGATCCAGACTAGTTTCTGAAAACTTATGCTTTCTGGGGTAAAGAATTATTAAAGAAGCTACACGAAATAGGGCACCGAGCATGAGAAAAACAAATATTCAGCAGGGGAACTGATATATGGATACCAAGTTGGTGTGGGAAGTGCTAAATCACACAAGAGACGGACATCCGAGGGCACCACACCTGTAACAGAAAAAGTAATGGACCTATAATAATTGCACCCGAGAAACACTGATATATACATATATTTGTCGCTGCAAAGTGATTACCAAGGGTTGGTCCACTTTTGAGGCATAGCTCATGAACCCTGACACGCTCTTTTGGAGCACCACATAGACCCTGGAGAAGAGTCTCAAGGGCCTCAACATGCTGTAGATAAGCTCACGGCCAAGGTTATTTACATCATTATTGTATATTAATCAAAGGGGAAAAACTGAGTGGAGTAGAAAATTAAACACTAGCATACTGGGTCCAAATATATTTGCGACCTTAATAAGAATTAAGAAAGAATGTCACCATTCAAATTTATTTCTCACATACTTTCCAGTTTCTACAAGTGAAGCTTGCGGAAATGCTAAAAGTTCAAGTTGCGCTTATTCAAATTTGACATTAGCACAATCACGTAGCGAATGCCATGCAACTAAATTACAGATTAGCATAACCAAAAGCAATCTCATGGCGCAAATGTGTATGAAAAACATGAAACCACCAATATCATTATCCCTCTAGTTCTCAATTTTTTCTTTTTTTAATATATACCAATTCATATTCAGGAAAAAAAAAAAACAAAGGTGTATGATTTAATCTCTGACCTTGCACTTGCTAAATTATGCCGATCCCCAAGCAAGCGTAAGATGCACGGGCCATTAAGACGCGATGGATGACCGGGAGGAAATTGCGAGTTTTAAAATGGTCTTCAATATGGTGCGATACTCGGAAAAAGAGCTTGAGGACACAAGGAAATGACGGAAACAAGCACTTTCTAGGACATGGATAGAAAGATAGCAAGCTATCCGTTTTGTTCAATTTTTTTAGAAATGAATTTAGATAGAAACGTGAAGCAACTAGACTTCGAACTTGGGGCCTCAAGTACTGACCATCAAGCCTTTAGCCGACTGTGCTAGGTAGGGTTGGTGTTAGAATTTCAAATGTTGTTTGAACTACATGTGCAAAGACCTCGAAGAAAAGCGGAGACCAGACTAATATCCTACAGACAAGGCTATTATATTCATAGATTTGAAATGGAGGCCGACAGCTGACTTAGCTGAAGTGCATCCCACAGTATTTTGTTTTCCCACAATGAGTCAATTACGATATATTTTCTAGTCCTACCAGAAAACAGAAAAGTATATCTCTACACGCTTTTTAACTCTATTTTACCCTCAATCCCAAACAGGGTCTAAGAGATAATGCGATTCCAATGCGTAGTAATGCTTGTACTCCATCTCTTATTTACAAAAAGCGAGATACGCTACGTCTCTACAATACCGATTCTAGTATATATTATTCCTTAGTGGTGTCCTGTTCAATGCGCCATAATCAATTGCAATTGAACTTAAAATGTTTACACAAAGGAGAAGAGAACAACTATAACATATCGGTAGTACCTGCGTCTCGATGATCCCTTGTACCACACACTCCATTTATGATTCAGCTCTCATTCTCCAACACAGTTCCTTTAATTCAGAAAACCTGAGTATCAAAATGAACCTAGATCAAGCAGGAAAAGAGTCACATTTAGATAAAGCATCAAGTTCCTGATTCATAACAGCAAACTGCTAAAGAATTATGAAAATAACCTTCGAAGATCACACCTTTATCTAATATAATTAAAGCCTCTTCAAATTTTTTGGTAGGGAAATTACAGTTGATGATCCCGTAAAGCAAAAGATGTAGTTGTAGTCATTTGGGCATTTCATCAAACAGGTTGCGGATACTCGAAACCACAGCTTACAAAATTTTAAAAAACAAAAAAAAACTAAATTGGAGTTCTCCAAATTTTCACCTTAATCCGAATCTAAACCACAAAATAGTATCAAAATCACCAAAAAAATTATAAAAAAAAAAAGGAAAGAACTCAGAAAGGCATTTCATCAAACAGGTTATGTGTACTCATAACCACAGCTAACAGAATTAAAAAAAAAAAAAAAAAAAAAAAAAAAAAAAAAAAAAAAAAAAATCAAATTGGAGATCTCCAAATTTTCACCTTAATCCGAATCTAAACAACAAATTAGTATCAAAACCACAACAAAAAAAAATTGAAAAAAAATGGAAAGAACTCAGAAAGACAACAAAAACCCATGTTTTCTCTTACCGGATGCGTCGGAAACCTTAGATTTTTAACCTAGATCATAAAAGAGGAGAGGAATAGTGCAAGAGAAGAGGGTTTACGGTATACGATGAGGCGACGAAGTAGTAGTACTCCACCTTCTCACAAATCGCGTTAAAAATGTGATTTTTTTTTTTTTTCTGAGTTTAAAATAGAGAAAAAATCACAGTAATAAATACCCTTTTTCACTTCTTTTTCTTTAAATTTTAAAAATTTATATTTTGCCTCCTCCAAATATTATATATATATTTTTTAGCCGAACATTTTTTCACAATAAACCTATAAAAATTAATAATTTACCAAATAGTTTTTATGAATTTTTATTTATGGCTAAAATTATATGTATAAGTTGTTAGAATTATTAGAAATAAAAAGATATAATAAAATTTTTTACCATATTCTTCATTGAGGAATTATTTATGGTTTTTAATATACAGAAAAGAACCGTTTCTTAATTTTATTAAAAATAATAAATAAATAATTTTTTTTTATTATTATTCTATAGGTGAGTTAGACAAAAATAGAATTATGTGGCCAAATAAACTTTTTAAGAATTATTTGACTAACTATAAATTTTAAATGGGTAAAATAAAATAAATCCCTTTTAGTTTTTTTTTCCAGGTTCCTTTATTAGAGGAATAGATTGGTAAAAAATCTTGAATGTACAGTAATAATTTACTCTGTTTTTTAATATTTGAATAAAATATTATAATTTTTACAGAATTGAAATAATAGTTAAATTTTTTATATAAAAAAAAATTCAAGCAAATAATAAAGACAATTCTATTATCTCTCCCATGTTTAATGTGACACTTTCAGAATTTGAATTGGTTATATATATAAATGATATAATAGGACTAAATTTTTTAATCCGGCTATAATATTTTTGATGGTAGCAAAGCCCAAGGTATCGTTTGGTTCGGGTACAAAGGGGGATATCCCCCCTTTGTACCCAAACACTATTGAACAAAGGGGGTACTATTAGGTACAGTAGTTCCAGTACAAACAGAATAAGCTGGAACAACAGTTCTTACCCATTATTTTATAATTTTTTTTTTTACCAAACTACCCCTTCTCCCCTCCTTTCTCTCTTTCCAATACACTCTAATCATCACAAATCTCTCTCTCTCCCCTCTCCTCTCTTCTTCCCAATACACTCATCATCACAAATTCCTCTTTCCTCTTTTTTTTTTTTTCTTCTTCCCAATACACTCTCATCATCACAAATTCCTCTCTCCTCTCTCTTTTTATTTTAATTGGATTTTAAATTAAATATTATTTTCAAAATTTTAGAAATTTTGTTTTGATTTTGATTTTATCATAATTTTTGTAAGACTTTAAATTTTGAAATTTTATATTCGAAATTTTAACTTTAATTTAAACAAATAAAATGTTAAATTAAATATTATTTTCATAAAATATAATTTGAAATTTAATTTCGATTTTGATTTTAATTTTGATTTTAATTTTATCTTAATTTTTGTAAGGCTTTAATCCATTAATTAAACCGAAGAATGTAAAAGTTATTATTTGAAAATTAAAAAATTTTATATTTAAAATTTGTAATTTAAAATTAATATTATAAAATTTTAAATTTTAAAATTTAAATGTTGAAATTTTATATTTGAAATTTTAAACTTAATTTGAGAAAAAAAAAATATTAAATTAAATATTATTTTAAAAAAATATAATTTGATTATGATTTTGATTTTATCTTAATTTTTTAAAAGCTTTAATTCATTAATTAAAACGAACTAATTAGATTTTAACAACTATTATCACATATTAAATCTTGAGGGCAAAAAAGTAATTTACCCAACTTAACCTCTTTATTCCTCTTATTCCTCATTATCATACCAAATACAAAATCTCTTATCCCTAGAACCATCCCAAACGCTTTTTTACCCTAGTTCCGTACTTTATACTTATACCTGGTACTACTAATTCTCACTAATTCCCGAACCAAACGATACCCAAGAGATTAAGAGGGTTGAGCATACTAGAGTTAGAGTAGTTTTATGATGGATAACCTCCTAAGAAGTTGGGGCGTCACAGTTGTGTGTTTGAACCTGACGTGGACGTTAGGACTTAAAGGATAAAGAATGTAACACCCCCGAAATTTAGATTAGTCATATATATATATATATATATATATATATATATATATATATATATATATATATAAAAGAACTAAAACCTGAATAAAAATTTAAAATATCTCCTGCTTAACGGATTATTCCAGGATAACCCGTTAAGCTCTATTCCACATCCCTCCCGAATAAGATTTATACTTAGGGACAATGAGTGGATTTTTTTTTTTTTTTTTTTTTTTAACTTCAACTTACCTTCCAATCTGAGATTATATTTACTAAAATATACTATTTACTAATTATGTTTACTAATTTTGTTTACTAATTATTATTTATTAAAATATACTATAAAATATAAAAAATTATTTTGTTTAAGTAAGATATAATTTATTATTTATAATTAAATTATCATTTTAATTAATTTATAATAATTAAAATTAATTTATATATATATATAGAAGGTAAGGGGCAAAGTTGGCATTTTGATAAAAAATCTATTATCTTTTTTTACTATTCTCTACTATTCCATAATTTTAACCAAACACAATTTTTTTATTCCAGAGAATACCAAACACATTTTTTTTTATTTCAGAGAATATCAATTTTTGAATCAAACGTAATTTAACTTTTATACTTGATTATCTCGAAATAGCAAGCTATCTCAAGTATAAAAAAATTTATATCTCTTAAATTTATACCCGAGTCAAACGAGAACTTAAATAATAATAGTATAGATTTATGCTCCTTCCTTTTTTTTTTTTTTCATTATTTTTTATTTTTTATTAATTTTATGAAGAGGAGGAATATAAAAATAAAATATAAAAGAGGTTTTTTTAAGGCAAATTAGGGCATTGCTCAATGTATAAAGAGGAGGAGGAGGAGAGAATGAAATATCTGAAAATATTATACGAGAAGGAGAGTCGACCGGAGTCGAGAGGAGGCGGAGGCGACGAGAAGCCGGACTGGGATATGAAATTTTTTTACTTTGGTCTTAATTTTTATTTTTTATTTTTATTTTTTTTTTTTTTTTAATTACTCTGAAAAGTCGGAAATTTTTTTTACTCCGGTCTAATTTTTTTTTTTTTTCAATTACTCTGAAAAGTCAGTATTATGTAATAATTTTTTTACCCTATTGAACTATCCAAATGAACTCAAGAATATATATATATATATATATATATATATATATATATATATATATATATATATATATATATATATATATATATATTACTTTTTCTTACAATGTATATAAAAAAAATTATCTTTTTTTATAAAATATTTATCTTTAATTTTCAAAATAAGTAAGCGTATATCGGTCATTTCACCATTTTTATTAACTTCCTAGCTTTCTCAAAATATTTTTAAAATTTTAACAAAAAAATATAAATTTTTCAAAATTAAAAAAAAAAAAAAAATAAAGTAAATATTTACACAAAAATTTTTATATTTTATATTTTTTTCGTTAAGAATTTATGGGAAGGGAAATAAAGCTTCTTTTTTTTTTCCCCCTTCCCAAGGAGCATTTCTTTTATTAATTATAAAAAATAAAAAATAATAATAATAAAAAATAAAATTTTTAAAAATATATGTCCACCTCTCCTTTCATTTTACTTGGAGAAAATCTAAAATTTACAGTAAATAATAAATTATTATAAAGTAACTTATATTTTCTTATTATGCATCTTATGTGATTGCTCTATTTTAGCATTTTGACATACTTAAATAATATTTAATTGTTTCACAATTTTTTTTTCTTTAAAATTTGATCAAACCCTAAATCAAATATTTCCAAGGGAGGAAAAATCGAGGGGGGCCATTTTTAATTAAGAGTTTCTTTTTTGATCTTTTTGTTTAATGCTCAACCAACTCTACTAAGAACTTGTTTGTTTCATCCAAGCACAAAAGTTATGAGTTCAGATAATGAAGTGAATGAAGTAAAAACTAAATTTTTTTGATTATAAATATTTTGATTTATTTTTTCATAATTGACTTTTGTATTTGTGATGAGCTGAAGCCAATTATAATATTTTGAAGAATTTGAATTTCGAATGAAAGAGAATGGTTAGAAATAATTAGAAATACAGTATAATTAAAGGGGCAATTTCCTACGTATCCCTAAAAATTTTTCTGTTTTCAGATTTACCCCTCTTAGAAGTCTAATATTAAAACTACCCTTCTTACGTGCTGCCGTTATCTGTGTTAAATTACCATTTTGTCCTTTCAAATATACCCTTCTACCATAATCAACTTTTCTTATGTATCCTTAAAATTTTCAATAGTTTTCATATATACCCTGAACAGCTGAAGGAAAATATTTTAGTAGATGGACAAAATAGATATTTTCAATAATTTTTAACTTCGATTATTATTTAACTTTAATTTAACCCTAGTTAACTTAACAAAGAAAAACGGTAGGGATATTTTTAATAACGGTGGAACGTATGAGAGGTATATTGGAAAGAAAAAAATAAAAGGGATAAATCAGATATTTCTTCATATTTCAAGGGTACACAGTCAATTATCCCATAATTTAAATATGCATATAGTTATAAGTACAACAGTAACTATAATTTTTTTACTTTATATATATATATATATATATATATATATATATATATATATATAGTGGTGAAAGTATCTCCATGTAGGAAAAAAAAAATATATTTAAATTGTTATTAAAGAGAGAAGCTTATTTATTTGTTTAGAGTTACTCTCTTTAACTCTTTTAACTCTTTAACTGTTACAATAAATACAATAATTGAATACAAATGTATCAAATCAGATACCAAATTAGATGTATATGCAATTACAACTGCAATTTAGTTATAATTATATGCAACCAAACAACTCCATAAAAGCAATATAATCAACATTGCAATTGCATTTGTATCATACTAGTTTGATAAACTAGTAAACAGTTGAAAGAGTCACACAACTATTAATATTTTATTTGAAGAAAATGCTAATTATTACTACAAATAAGGAATTGCTTCCAAAATGAAAACAAATTTATTTTTTTTTCTTTTAGGGGATGAATGGTTTGTTTAATAAATTTTATTACACTTCCCAAGTGCTGTATTTCCAACTGCACCCAATTTTGGCATAGATCTAAATATAACACTTAGGCCTTCATTTATGGCTTTCAACTGGAAACCTAATTAAATTTATTTCTAAAAATAATAATAATAATAATAAATAGTTAGAACTTAATTTGCATCAATTGCAGGCAAATTGTAGATTGCAAAGTATGCAACCTTTTAATGAGGGCTTTCAGTACAGTATTTGGTAAATAAAAAAAAAATTGCAATTTCTGCTGGTGAGGAGAAGTGGAAATGTAATTTTGAGCTCCACAAGTGAAAGAATTTTCAGTTTCAGAACTGGTGAGAGTTTGTTGCAGATAAAAGGTTTCTAGGAAAAAAATTTAGGGTTTAGTGTTGTACTCAGTAGCAGAACCATACCAGACTGCAGGTCAGACTTTGGAGTAGAATAGGATCTGACAATGTGAATAACTGCACCAATTTAACAACTGATCCCAGTCAATTCATGATATAAGAAGCTAAAAAAACAAAGTTCGGATATGATTGCAAACTCAATAAGCACACAAGAAAAATACCGTTCTTTATAGCTCAAGGATTTAAGCGCCTGCTTGTCTTGTCTTACCATGCTGACAAAATATCAACCTGATACATCCCCTGCTAATGGTACGGCTCAAAATTCTCTTATTTTTCTTAACTTAGCAAGTCAGATTAATGCCAAAAAGAATTTTTTTTTTTTTTTTTTTTTTTTGGTATAAGGCACACATCGACATGACATAACATGCAGCGAATTGTACAGCGCAAAGCAAGTGCTTCCAACAATCCTATGCCACGGTACTTAAATCCTTGGTTCAGCTTTCTTATTTGGAAAAAAAAAATGAGGATAAAACTCAAGAGTTAAAGAAAAACATGTGAGAGAAGGACAGGAATTGCCAACAAAGCTCCACAATTATTGGACAGCTCAAAATGATTGGTGACAGAGAGAATAGTGACAAGCTTGAATTTGACATGGGAACAGAGAGCATCAGCCTCCTACTGCATGCTCTCAAAGCACAACTTATTTGAACATGAAAGAGTTTAGAAAAGACTAAAGAACACCATCAGAGACCCTGCTAAACATGCAAACACTCGGTTTGCATTATGAGACTTGCATCCACTGCGTGACATATGCGTCGCGAAAACCACCCGATAAGAAAAGAGAAGGGTTATAGAACCAGATTTGCTTCATGGACTTTGGAACATAATTTAGCTCCTAATGTTTTACCTATACCGGTCGGCGGACTCCAATTCCGACGACGGTTCAAGTCCATCCTCTGCCAATCTTCAACATAATCTGGCAGGGAATGGGAATTTACGGACACCTGATGACAGAAGCAGGGCTTCAGAGCATATTCGAGCTCTTCGCTGCTTCTCTTAGCTCCATCCGACGGAGCGACTCCATGTTGACTTTCTTGGTACCTCTGGGGACCACGGCAATGGACAACCAACCTGTTTCCCCATAAAAGAAAATTGTGAATCAATGTGTTCTGGCGCAGCACAACATTAAAAATAGCATTATTGTAATAGAGAAATCAATGAAGGCAAGGGTTCGTGCTTCTTGCAAAAACATATTTTATAGCTGTCACATCTAACATCACAATGTATGAAGAAGTTTAAAGAATCAGAAAATCTAAATGACATAAGACCAAGTCAGGGATCACTAGTCCAATAGGTAGTCTAGAATTCATGGAGAAGAGGAAAGATTACTAATAATGATATAGTTAAGAAAAACATTTTAGGCCCATAAAATGATTAGAAGAGATTTTGTCCTGAGCTGCTCCTTGTCAACTTAACTTCCAAGCCACCGTATCCTCGCTAGATTTTCTCTCCAGGTAAAGTGGATTCTTTGTTAGCTACTTTATGCAACTGCAAAGGAAGCCACTAAAATCAAATAAAATTCCTTGTCTTCTTCCTTTACTATTTGGGTTGGGGTGGAGATGGGGGGTTGGTTAAAAGTACTAGATTGTGCCTATATGACTCTTCGGCCGATTAAAGATTTAGGGACAATCAATTTTGCACATCAGAATAGATTTATTTCTCTAATATTTAGATTCTTCCTCTGTCAGATGAACTTTACAGTGATGCTTCTGGGTTGCAGCAGAAGTGCAAATAAACTTATGTTCAATCAACTAGCCTACTAGGTAGGTGCAAGCGCTAGCTTCTAGCTTTGATTCAATTTGCTGCTTGTAAGTAAGCATTTGTTTATTCACCATTACCATCAGATTAAATAGAACATTTGAAACCAACGAGCCATAAGCTAGAAGAAAAAACTAACCTCTAGAATGCAAAAGATGATAGCTTGCAAGGCAAGAAGCGTGCCGCTCGAGTAGCAGTGCAGTTCTTCGTCCTGCTGCATATCTATAGGATACCTGCTGCGGAAGAGTAAGTTATCATTAGTTCAAAACTTCAAACAGAGTTGGAAGAAATTATATTATGGGTTAGGGCTGAACGGGTACCTCCAAATGTCGCTCATAACGAAGCTCCTCTCAACCAGCTGTTCGCTCTGAACCACCACCCTGAAAGAATTGTGCTGAATGAGGAGAGATGAATAACTGTGGTTGACCTTGTAGTGGAGCTGCTATTCCTAGAAGAACATCAGTCGACAAAGCATAGTTACAACAAGAAAAATCTGCCAGATCATAGGATGCATCTTGTTAAGAGATAAAATAACATAAATGTATAGTATACCATGAATCCAATTTACATTAGTCAAAATAGCAAAACTGGCGGTCCTTACTTCAATGTATTAACTGATAATTTTAATGCAAAACAACATCTAAATGACTATAGATTCCAACCAAATATAGCATAAAATTCCATGAAATTCTAAAGTTCCATGTTCCAAAAGGATGAAGCTTTTTACCTAGTTCCAAGATGAAAGCATACATGAAAATGATATTCAAATATATTGAAGCATTAAAGAAAAACTAGTGCGGATAAAACATTCATTTACACCCTCCAACTTGTCTTATAATTTTTGTGTTGTATCAATAATGCATAAAGCATGTCAATAAAGTGACTTGTTAACAATCATAGCAAAGGAAGCATGTGAAATAAAATGTCAATTTCTTCTAACAAAGACAGATGATGTATTGGTATTCTTAAAAGAATGAGGCTGCAAACAGGAAAGCAGCACCATAAGTACGACAGCAAGAAGATAGATTTGACCGGAACTCTTTTTAAGTTACACGAGCAGGAGGATGCCTGATCATCACATTAACTAACATTTTGATCTCTATTTAAAATGAGTAACATAACATCTACAAAAGAGAAGTATGATCAATTATTACTGGCTCAATATCAGTTTGAGAGCTAAATTAAAGTAAAAAGGAAAAGCTTCTGAAACAAAATGACAGTAGCAGATAAAGAAAAAATGATTATCTAATAAAGAAGAAAGCTGCAGTGACGGACGGTGAGAAGACAATGGATGGAGAAGCATGAGGAGAAAGTGGATTTCACACAAGCAATAAAGAAGAAATATGAGGAATTGGCAACAACCCATGACTTAGACACACTTCCTCACTTCTGTAATCCCCTACTAAAAGATATCAACAAAAGAGGAAAACTAGACTTCCTAGCAGCAATATCACTCTCTCATATTATCTTTTGTGATCACGGTGTTTTTGAAATCTTTGTCATGAAAAAAAGATCCCATATTCAGCACAAAGCTTCTATGTTTAAAATTTTTCTTTTCCCATCAGAACATGAGTACAAGCTCTTATCTAGATGCAAGTAACCAATGCTAAGATATCAGGTCTATGTCTATCTATAACCATTTAGAAAGAATCTAAAAGGACGTTGTATATATGTGAATCCGGTAATATGTTACGTTATGGAACTGCATTACCATGGGCATAAATCAGCTAAGTTTAATACAGCATAGGATACTTGATTAGAAGCTTGCCTGTGGGATATGGTGCCTGAATAGGAGTTGCAGGTGCAGTAGTTACTCCATTGACAGTTGGACCAGTCAATTGCATAAGCTGATGATGACTAGGCAACGCATAGCTCGGAAATTGTGGAAAAGCCGGACTACTAGGTTGAGGCTGGCCAAATTGCCCATACGGGATAACTGCTGGGTTTGCCATTCCGGGTGCACCATAAAATTGAACATATTGTTGTCCTGTATAAGGAGTATAGACATTCTAGAAAAAAAAAGAAGATCATTAACTAGCAGAAGAAAAACTTGTATCCCGAATGAAAGATTTATGGTCAATATGATTCTGAAGTACTCAAACCTGTGGGTATACATATTCAGGTCCAAATGCTGGATACCTGCATGAGGGAACACTTGGCTAATGAATACGATTTTAATTATAATATATATAAGAATAAAGGCAGGTTCAATGTCAATAACAACATACTATAGCTAATTAGCAATTTATGTTTCTTCCCCAAATCTTAATGGTAAAAAAGACAGGCTGTGTGCAATTTTGAATCCAAGTGTCCCTACTTCACTTGAAAAGATATTTGATATTTGTAAAGACTAAAAAGAGTCCATAGAATAACTTACCCATATGGTTGATATGGGAAGGCTTGTTGGTAGTTGTATGGAAATGTCTGTACATAAGTGGAATTTCCAATATATGGGCCACGTGGAACTGGAAAACCTCCAGAGTAAGGGGCTTCCGGCCTTATGTGCACTATTCCAAAAGAAAAGGAGAAAAAGATCCGCATTTAGTTACTTACAATGAGGCATACACATAAATTACTTGGGACCCTTGGGTTTATTAACTCAGGTTCTTGAGTCTCCCCTAATGCACGCACAACCACATACATACGCACATACAAACCACTACACGCACACACCAATAAAAAAAAGGAAAGGAAAAAATAGCCCACGTATATACGCACGTACGAAATACAAAGAAAACAAGTATTGGAGGTGAAAGTCAACAGGTAAAGCAAATAAGACTCGAGCCTAATGAAAGCGGACAAGAATTAAACCTATTGGTGTTTATGAGCTTGCCCCAAACCACCTATCACCACCATCTAAAGCGAAACAAAACTTCCTAGCAGCATAACATAACAAGGTGTATGTTTAAAATGGAAGCTTTTGTTTGACACAAGACCCCACATTAGAAGTAGTAGTTCAACCTCCTAGCAATTAGTTAACACTAACTTCCACTTGTTACACCAATCTCGTATGACAAAACTGAGACTTCAGCATCATGCTCATGCAAGTGATTTCTTAAAAAGCAATTTTGGTTTCTTGGCTAAACTATCACCATCATCTTAAGTCTGTGTGCTTTGATTTATCACTAGTCTTTCTCTTCTATTTAGCACAAACTTCCTCTCCGGTCCCAAAATGTTCTCTCCCCCCATCTGGATTCTCTAAATGTTCCAATTTTCAGGTCTTCTAAAATCATGGATGCTAGCAGCATTCGTTCTTGTGTCCAACTTCAAAGCATCGTTGTATTCAGCTTCGACCAAGAACTCGAAAATCAACTTCCAGACGCACTGGAATTTCCATATCAGGATCAAACGTTCCTGCCAAGAAGTCTTGTAAATTTTTGTGGAATCATAAATCAACAAATAAAACTAGGACCACAAACACCACACCAATTTGACAGATTGTGCTGCCGTCGACTAGTTTAAAACAAAAGGAAAGGTCAAGAGGGCGCCATTAAGTATCATAGAACTAATAGAAGCAGGCTAAGAAAAATAGAGCATGCAACATATGTTGTGCAAATCAGTGTGATGAAATATCGTAGACAAGACGAAAGGCCTTACTAAAAGATTCCTGTATAGAAAAGAGGATAATTTTTGGTTGTTGGCAACAAATGATACAAACAAAACTTAAGGTATTACGAAAAACAAGGAAAAGATGGCAAATATATACCTAGGATCTAAGTAGATATTTGATTCTCTTCAAAAGCTTTAAACTAGGCAAATAGTAGGATTTTTCCAACCACTGAGAAAATTTTTAAAGCTCATATCCTCCATGTTAGACACCCTCTATTTGAACAATACTTCTAATACATCTCCAAGAATGCTCAATTTACTCTTCAAATAGACAATTTTCAACTATAGCTCTCAAATAGGTTTTCAAAATTATCTTTTCATAGAAAATACATCTACTGTCTGACACCGACAAATTTTGAAAAGCACTGACGAAGATAACAGATCGGATAGACAAGGCATATCTATCTTCAAAAGCTTCCGCAATCCTAACATAAGCATATAATTTACTGATGTATCTCTGAGATTCCCTCGCAGGTTTCCACTTCTCGACAAGATGCAGCATCACAATTTAGGGGGTCAATGTGTCCGATCGGCTCATGCCAGGAAACATGGTTATCCACTTCAACTTGTCATGATGTGAACCAAGTCTGGCCAACCTAGGCCTCCCTCTTGCTACAATGCCATTATAAACCCCTCCAAAACATGTTCTACTATCATTTTTCCGAATCAACTCCGAAAGAAATTCGAAAAACCAAGCTCAGTGCGGTTCTAATGTTGGAACGTCAAAACAGTCAGACATCCCTAATTAGCATTAGAGTTTCTAGGCGACATCTCGACGGCATGTTACTCCAAACTCTTCTTACGTGTTTGTTTGTCCGTATCACCAGGTGTGATTCTTCCATAGTATTAGAATTTAGACCTACAGATTAAAGCATCCATGCTCTACATTAACCTCAAATTGCTACCCTCAACAATTTATTTATTTATTTATTTTTTGAGTCATTGTTGAGTCAATTCATACCGTCTTTCAGAAGCAAAATACATAAGCATCCAGGAGGAATCATAAACATCTACAGTTGACTAAACCGGTGGATAAAATCAAAAGAAACAAAATTAAATGAATGGTTACAGTGTCGGAACCCTAGGGTTGGCATGTACCACAAACAACAGATTGGAGTAATATCCACAAAGACAAGACAACAGCAAATAAATGCAAGAATCAAAATATACCAACTTGAAGTGAGAGATCACATAGATTGCTTGCATCATAAAAAATTATAAGAAGTAAGTTTTACGACATGTTTCATAGACAGCTCGGTGATCAACTAAAAGCACCAAAAATAGCACTTTTAAGAGAGATATATGAGATTTTACAATTACAACCTGTAAGGTGAAGAAGGCCTACCATAGGGTGGCCCCGGTCGAGGCCGCCCTTGCGAAGCCAAATTACAATTGGCCTGTCGGCCTTCGATTACGGGAGCCGGTTCCAAGCAAGCCCTCGCCGCTGACTCTTCGTCCCGAAAAGTCACCTGCAGATTCAACCCATTAGCAACCACAAAGATCGAATTTTTCACGAAATTCCGATAATAACAAGGACCAATGACTCACAAAGCCGTATCCCTTGGATCGGCGGGAAAACCGATCGGAGATGACGACGGCCTCGAGGATATCGCCGTAGCGCTCGAAGTGGCGCCGCAGCCCCTCGCTCTGGGTCTGCCACGCGAGCCCCCCGACGAACACCTTCGTCCTGGTGGTGTCGCCGAAGGGCGAGTTCAGGTAGTGGAGCCCCGCCCCCGCCCCCAACCCCGCCCCCCCGTGCGGCGCCATCAGATGGGGGGGAGGAGGAGGAGGAGCAGGAGGAGGAGGAGGCCGAGGGTTCATGCCCAGAGCCAAACCCTAGAAGAGCTCAAATTGGGAGATGGGGGAGGTAAACCACTAAACCCGGAAAGGTGGGAGCTTTACAGGGCGGAGGAGAGGGAGGGGGTTGGGTTAAAAATCAAAAGGGTTAATGGGTTCGTTGGACAAGGGTTTGCTTGATTGGTGGTGGCGGTGGGAGGGGAAGAAGAAGAAGAGGTAGAAGAAGAGGAATAAGAAGAAGACGACGCTCACCATGGGAGAGGAGAGAAAGAAAGAAGAAGAAGAAGAAGAGGACGAAGAAGAGGAAGAGGAAGAAGAAGAAGCGGTTTCTCTCCTCTTCTCTCTCCTCCTCGCCTCCTCTCTCTCTCTCTCTCTCGAATGCGGAGTCGCGAACACGGCGAAGATGAAGAGTCGACCCCCTCGACTCTTTAATTATTAGTTTGGTCAAAAAAAAAATATATATATATATATATATATATATATATATATATATATATAATATAAAATATAAACTACGGTCCCTAACCTTTCTCTTTATTTACTTTGGTTCCTCAATTTTTTTTTTTTTTTTTTTTTGGGTTAATAGGAAGGTAACAAGTTATTCCATAAATTCCAATCACCCAATGTGAAATTTAGTTATTATTAGTTTATTACTAGGTTCACAGTTGGTAGGCTCATCCTGCACTTTCGGATGATAAATGGTAAATTAATTTTGATAGGTACTAAATGTAACGATCCGATCTGCTAATAATAATAATTTATTGAATCTAAATTATCGACGTAAAATATTTAAATTTAATTTATCTATCTATATCTCTACATTATTTCTTAAAAAAATTATCACGTGACAGTAACACTTTTTTTTTTTTTTTTTTTGCTATGCCTTTTTCCTTCTCCTCCTTTTTATTCACTGAACCTCCTATTTTTTATCTCCTTTCTATCCAACGATCTTCATATCTTTTCTCATCCCCTCTTATAATTAATACTTTTCATTCTTTTTTTTTTCCTTCCTTGTTGTTTTTTTTATAATATCAATTATTTTTTTTTTCTTAAACCGTCTCTAATTTGTAGAATCGAATGACAAAAAGAAGATTAATAGTTATTATTTTTATATCCAAAAATTGAAAGAGAACAAACAAGTCTTTCAAGTCTTAATTCACGTCAACTCGACTCAATCCGACCCTCCCTGCTCTTGAACGGAGCGCATCGAGGGCGCGGTGTGAGAGGTTTCTCCACCGCCTCTATAGTATAGAATGTTTAGGATAAGGCTCAAGACGACGAAAGGCGATGTGAAAAAAATCTTTTGACAATTCGCGCTTTAGGTTTCATCCTCACTCTGTGTAACACTCCCAGAATTTGGATTAATTATATATATATATATATATATATATATATATATATATATATATATATATATATATAGTATAAATAGGACTAAACCTCTTAATCCGGCTATATTATTTTTGATGGTAGTAAGGCCCAAGAGGTTAAGAGAATTGAGCGTGCTAGAAATAGAGTAGTTCTAGGATGGATGACTTCCTGAAAAGTTAGAGAGTCATAGTTGGTATCGGAGCCAATCGTCAGCCGGAAATGTGAAATGAGTCTCGGTTGAGACAGTATTATATAACGAGTAGAGCGCGACTCCCCGACTAATGACCGTCGTGGGTGGAGTGCAACTCCTCACAAAGATTGGTTAAGACTAGCGAGACGAGTCTCACATCGCCTGATATTTATGAGTGTGTCTGAGCCTGACGAGAACGTCACAGCTTAAATGGGGAGGACGGTAACAATCCCAGGATTTGGATTAGTCCTATATATAATGTATAAATATTTAGGAATTAACCTCTTAATTTGTTTATAATATTTTGGATGGTAGTAAATTTCAAAATATTAAGAGGGTTGAACGTGCTAAAGTTACCCCTGAGGCGTCATTCTCTCTCTCTCAATTGAAAAAATATGTAATATTTTTTTTTTATTTATTTACAAATATACAAAAATATATTTTATTAATTTTTTTAATTTTTTTTTCTATTAATTATTCACCGTGCGAATTATTGCACTAGTTATTATCAATTGGATCCGTAGACTAATAACAATCTCGTTTCCATCCAACGTGGAATTATTAGGATATCTCACACGTACTTGGTTCACATTTCTACAAGTTAATAATTTTTTTTTAAAAAAAAAATAAACGAAGTGGGTAACAAATTATTGTTTTAAAAGTTTTCTGTAGATCTATTAAGTTTTCTCTGGTTGGATTCATCTCTTTTACCATTTTCATCTCTTAGATCATATTATTTTCTATAATAATTTATTAAATTTTAGAAAATCACTATCATCTTAACTGTCCATTTCTTAATTCAATGGTTGAAAATTTAATAGTATAAATGACTATGTGCAATGTGCGTAACGATCCGGTTCACTAGTAATAATAACTCGTTCGGCCCAAACTATCCGTCCAAGTTGTATAAGTTCAGTTATTATTGCTAGTATTTATGGTCTCTTATATATATTCAATCATAATTCGATTTCGATCCGATGTGTGATTGTTGGGGTGTCATAGACTCTCCCGTTTAAAACCTCATGTCGTCAGTCAAATCACACACACAATTCGATATTATATTCGATATGGGACTATTGAAGGTGTCATGGACTCTCCTGTTTTATACACACACAATTCGATATTATATTAAATTTGTCTCATTAGTCTGATCATTCATACTTTTTAACCTTTTGGATTTTTATAAACCACCATTTGAATGGTAAACAAAGAATGCCTTAAAACATTATAAAATTTAATTTTTAAATATGTTAAGTGCTTCTACTTTCCTAGCAGTTCTTTGGTACAGCACATAATACTAAAGTAAACCCACATAATACTTGACACTAAACTGTCACTTTCACCAAGTACCCTAACAGCAAAAGTTACCCTTTGATGTATTACAAATGATAACTCTTAAAAATAATTAATTGGGTATAAATTATCTGTCAATTATTATTATTACTAGAGTATTTGATCTTTTTCTATCCAATGTAAAACTAATAAGTTGTTACAGACACCTTTCGTTTAGATTTTATCGTTCTCGTCAAACTCAAATTTGATTACATACATATAGTTCAGCCGAGTCTCATCTTACTCTTTCGGCTGATAATTGACTATGATACCAAAAATAACGATCCGACTCGCTAGCAATAATAGAAGAATTCCATTCGATGTAGAACTCTTGAGATATTATAGACTCCTTCCGTTTAGATTTTGACGTCCTCGTCAAATTTAAATTCGATCACAAACATATAGTTCAGCCATAACTCATCTTATATTTTCGATTGATAATTGACTCTAATACTAAATATAACGATCTGACTCGCTAGTAAGAATAACTCGTTGGATTTAAATTAACAATCCAAAATATTTAAACTCGGTTATTATTATTAGGATAAATTGCATTATCTTTTCTCTTCCACAAAAGGTGTTAGAATTAGGTCTCTTTGATATATTACAGACTCGTTCCGTTTAGATCTTGACATCACGTTGTCAAGTTCAAACTCAATAATAGATATATAACTCAGCATAGACTCATTTTACACTTTTGGCTGATAATTAATTATGATATTAAATATAACAATCCGACTCACTAGCAATAATAATTCGTCGGATCTTAATAACCTACAAAAATATTTAAATTCAGTTCTTATTATTAGTACACGTTACATGATATTTTCTTTCCCACAAAAGGTGCTATAATTGGGCCTCCTTGATAGCCCGTTTTAGCTATGAAAGTTAGGCCGGGAATTTGGACTAGGCTGAAATTTTTTAAGTCCCCTTGGTTCCATGACTATTAAGATCTTACAACATGTCCACCCTGCATGTGCAACAATTATATCAATCGTTCCTAACACAAGTGACAAAGAGTTTGATGGTTGATATCCGAGACTCGAATTTGAAATTTAGTTGTTTCACATTTTCAGCTCAAGTTTATTTCAAAAATAAACAAAGCGGGTAATATGCTACTTTTCTCTAAAAAAAAAAAAAAAAAAAAAAAAAAAAAAAAAAAAAAAAAAATTATACCAACAACATATTGTGCTGAAACAAATTTTTATCATATCAAATTCATCATTTCTCTTCTTAAGCAATTGCTGCATTAATCCACCTTGAAAGAAGCTTAGTATAGTTGCTGAAATAATTGCTTCTGTTGGCACCCGCTTAGTTACTTCACATTTGTAATTAAATTTATTTGCAAATTATTGATTTTAAACTCTTTCGATGAATAGATAAATTATATTCAAAAACTGCAAAAAATTATTTTTCTAGATATTTAAAATATATTAGATCAAATCTAATGTAGCCGATCGTTGATTCGGAAGTTCCATCGTAGAAAACGAAAAAAAGGACTTAAAATCACAGAAGCCTACGTGCTTCTAATAGCATGCAAGTCCTACTCTTTTTCCTTTCAGCAAAAGTGCGATGATATTAACAAATCTAAATTTACCATAAGTTGATCACAATAAAAACATCTAATAGCTCTCAATTAGTGCATGGGAACAAGATTCAATGCAATGTACCTGTCACCAACAATTTAAAAGCTGTTAACATCACCATTTTTCAACAAAAATGCCATATATTGTACTGTAAAATGGCAATTCTTATTAAATCAATTTGAAACCCATAATTGAGCACTCAGAATTAAATAATTTATTTAAGAAAGTATTAGTTGACCAATCTGAGGAACAACCTCTGCAAAATTCCACTGTCAAATTATTGGAATTCACTGGCAACAGTAATGTTACATTCTATCAACTATTTTGACAACAAATTGAAACCAAAAGTGCATATAATTTGAAATGCTTTAAGAGAAACTCCTGAGTATGAATCTTGACTCAACTGAGAAGTGAGACAAAATAGAAATCTTGTAGTTCTTCTATTCCAGAAGACCAGCAGCTTTATAGTACTCAACACTGTCCCTGATGCTCTCCTCCAGTGGCCTCAATTTCCAACCCAGCTTCTGCAATTTCTCGAAACTATACGTCGCCTCATCGTTATCTACTTCGACGATGCTGCGATTTATATAATAAAGAAAAGTTAAATTTCATAGGAGCAAGAAGCAAATATGTGAAATGATGATCAAATCTGGGTTTACATTTTTGGGTAGTTGTAGTTGGGATACATTCTCTTTAGCATGTCTATCAGATCATGCATTTTGATATTGCTTGAGGTGCATATGTACCGTCCCGACACCTCAGGCTTCTCGTACACCAGAAGCAGAGCACTGGCGACGTCTCTAACATCCACAATGTGACGGATTTTATTCTCTATCGTCTCATGTGCTCCTGTGCAAATCAATTATAGTAAGTATATGTGAAGATGAAATCAAATATGCATTGATATATAAAATTGTGGATCTAATTATCTGCCTTAACCATTCCATCAATTTTTTTTTTTTTTTGATATTAAGCCAAGATAAGAATCACATTGTAAAATCTATACCTTTCAAAAGATTGAGAAGAACCAAACTGCTAGCATTTACAGTGGATTGCAGCAAGGGTCCAATTATCATAGACGGGCAAACAGTTACAACATCAATACCGTTTTTCTCTGCATAATCCAACGCCTCACTTTCTGCGAGCGTCTTTGAAAGGCAATACCAGTTCTGGTAACATCATTAAGTAACAAAAAGAAATTACTCATAGTGGGACAGTAAGTACAGACAATATTTAGCATACGCAATGTAGAATAGCAAGAATATCAATAAAGAAAAGTCCAACAAAAACAGAGAGAACACGATAATAATTCGAGGTGCCAGGAAGGCCAAAAGACTGGACCTGCACAAGTGGTCTAATGGTAGAAGGGCAAGAAACCCAAAATTTGTGAAACAATAAGGCGTGTTTGAGCTAGCATTTCTTGTAAAATATGCACTGGGGAATTCTTTTAAGCCTAAATATATGTCGGATCGTTGGCGCTAACCATTAATCCCAAAAGCTTGAGCAGTTAGAAATACGCAACCAATTCACTTAAAACGTATAGACGCAGCGTCCACGGATCTCGACCGGACTCAACCTACCACCTGGACATTGAGGCTAGAGTCATGCAATCTTGGGCCCAAATCATGCCCAACGCCCCCCTACAAGAACAGACTTCCTTATGAAGTTGTTCCTTTCTCAGTTTTTCCATAAGCTATTCAGTCGCCTACCAGGTATTGTAATTATGATCATCACGATTGATACTTTAATATATAGATCGTAAAGATCAAAATTGAAGTCTAGAAGCTAACTTAGCCTGACTGAACTCAACATATTAAAAAAAAGAAAAGACAAATAGTGAACCCGCCATAAGAGCCACTCTACTTCATCTCAGCTATCTCCTATGTCACCAAGAATATTCTTTTAGGATGTCATATCTAATTTGACCTGACCATGCTGGACCTAATGGGATCAAAATACTTCATTTCAACCAAATTTAGATGTTCAGTAGTTCGCTGGACGCCTGCTTCAACTCGATAGCAGACAACTAGATGTAGACTTTCTCATTTGTAAAGTAATTGGAGTTACCAAACTGAAGGCATGTAACTAAGTGCAGCAAAACAAGGGAGTACTTTAATGTTCACATATATATATATATAAATTTAGTGCAGTAAAAACTAGTAGACTAGAAAGGCCTGAGAGATACCTCAATTTTTCTGCAGTAGTCCTTGTCTGACCAGTAATTCTCATCCAAGATCTGACCCTTCGGCAAATTTGGGATCACTCCAACAGCTCCACACGATGATACCACGACAGCTCGCCTAACTTTTGTCTCAGCACACGCTTTCAACACATTTAGAGTGCCGTTCACAGCAGGCTTCAGTAGTTCTTCCTGCAATACGGAAATGCATGAGTTAAAAACAAGTGATCAAACCACACTAGATTTGGACATCAAGTTCCTTCTGATGAGAGGTGAATATCAGATAAATGAACAAAACGACAGATCAAAAAGCACAGAATACACGGGGCCATAGAATTCAACAGGCGGTATCCCATATCTTACTTCTTCATTCCTTGACCCTCTGATATCCTTACGCACGTGAGTGGGTTCTAAGACAACATTGAGTTGATTCCTATCAAATCAATTTTTCGGGCAAAACTGGCGGTTGATCAATCTATACTATCAGAGCACTTCACTCATAGCCTCATAGTAGAGTCTTAGCATGCAATCACACTCGAACGCTTCAAAGCCAAATGTATACAAGTGCAGGTGATAAGTATGCTGATGCCATACTAATTTGGCATGTGAAATTAGAGCTTGATTACTGCCTCGTACAATCACAAAGTTTGTATGACAATATATTGAAGCATGAGGCAGGCGAAAGTAATTATGCAAAAGAAAAGAACACATCATACCTCCGGATTGGGAACTTTGGATGCAGGAACAGGGCTAGCAACGTGGAAGACGCCTTCGCAGCCCGCAATAGCCGATGCTACGCTGTTATAATCAAGCAAGTCTACTTTAAAGAGTTGCAACTTTTCCGAAGCGTTCTCCAATTTCTTCAAATGGGCATTCTTCGATTCGTCACCTAGAACATATTGAGCAGTAACCGAGGGTCAGTGTGAAAGAAAATCAGACAAGATAAGATAGAAAATTGCCGTCAAATGCATGGCCTGACTGACACAAGGCCAAACTTTCCCTACGAAAAAGAAAAAAAAAAAAAAAGGAATGCAAACAACAGTTAGCTTTTAGCAGAATAGAACATGAACTTCAAAATAAAAAATACACCTCGGTCTAATCAGCATTAGTAAAAAATGAGCAATAAATCACTTCGACGTTCGAATACTCCAATCAAATTACGGCATTCAAAAAATGTATATTATTATATTACCCCTAAAGATGCAGACAAACAAGCTACTGCTTTACCTATACTGCATATATCATCATATTGTAGACCATTTTAAACCAAACTTTCAATCTATGACATGTTCTTTGATCTTTTTCATTAGTTCCAGAAAGGAATCTCAAAAAAGGACCCATCAAGAACATTTGCATGACTGTACTTGTCTGATAGCCTAAGTACAGCATCCTGTGAGGTTACAGAATAAGAGGGTACAGGTAATTTTTGAAATACACTCCTCAACTATTTTTCTTTCGATTGGCACCTTCTTAACTAACTCTTCCTCTTTTTTGATTTAAGCTATTTCCGCCATTTGTTTATTAAATTCGAGAGCTCTTAATGTTTTTACAGTAAATGAATTACAGATTCCGTTAACTGTTAACACCCAATAATATAGCGCTAAATTATTATACAATTAATAGCACTAAATCATTTGTGTTATTAGATTTTCAATCATTGGATAAAAAGATGTGCGGTTATAATAAAAGTGATCTCCTAAAATTTAGTGGGTGATTAGAATAATAATACGATCTAAGAATTGAAAATTGGCAAAGGGATAGATGTAACAGCGAAAAATTTGGTAACACTAAATACTTGCTGTTATTGATAGTACAGTAGTCAAATTCTCTCTCTCTATCTATATATATC